>JAOPTO010000845.1:0-206124 GCA_033822845.1 Tetrapedia diversipes
GGACAGCCCTGGGCTTAAATTGAAAGAGTAACTCTCCGAGACATTCTAAGACGAAAATCAAGAGTAACGATTTTGCGTTTGAGGCTTTGTTTACGAGTTATAACTAGTTAAAGATATCGTTTAATCCGGACCGTTCGACGCTTGAGCATCACTGTGGATTCAGCGACGTTACCGACCGAGTTGCCTCGGTTACCCGCTCTCAAGAGTCGAACGGTCCGGATTAAACGATATCTTTAACTAGTTATTACTCGTAAACGAAGCCTCAAACGCAAAATCGTTACTCTTGATTTTCGTCTTAGAATGTCTCAGGGAGTTACTCTTTCAATTTAAGCCCAGGGCTGTCCGAACACCCTGTATATATATCGGTAAAAACCAGCTACATGCAATGCAAATATCGTACGGCAATTAGGCTGTGTCAGGGCATAGATCAGTGGGGAAAGGCTATCGTCTAGAGAATTAAGCCGCTTCACGCTAGCATCGCTGATTTAGTAGTTTCGTTGATGATTGCTTTGAAAAAGGTATTCGTAAGTAGCTGTACTTTTCAGTGAGCAGAGTGATAAATATTTTTGCTATAATTATGACGACCAATTGTGTGAAACTCGTTAAAATTGCTTTAAATTATCCACAACCCAGGGATATCTGTTCTAACCCGAGGGTAGAACATCGTTCGAGCTAGCAATAAACAGAAACGTGTTCGAGGTTTTGTTTTTAAAACGAAAGCTTGAAAGTGGTCGAAGTTTTCCAACGGAAATTCGTCCGAAAGTGGTGGAGGTCGTTGGCCAAAATAGGAGAAAAGAAGCAGAGTGAAATGAGGGCAGCTAACGGGTACAAATCTCGGCGTTTCCAAGCTTCGCGTTCCGCAGGGAAGAGATATCCCGGGCTATTACCCGGTTATCATCGCGAAATCGTTGTTTTCTACAAATTCTACACCTAATCAGATCCTTCCTCGCGCTGAATGCAAGGTAAGCCGGCCGAGCTAACTGATGAGTCCACCATCAAGCCCGGAACGAAGCTTCCTCCGCATCTACATCGTTTCTGCTTCCGTACCATCTTCTCCGTCATCACTCTTCTTTCTTTCCGTCGTTAATCCCTTTGAACCTTAAGAACTGAACGTATCCTCGACGCTGTAACTTCGATGTCGAGCCCTAAAATTGTGAACTTGTTCGTAGCAAGCAATTTTAACCCTTTGCACTCGAGAGGTGACCGTTAGTCGTTTAATGATACTAACTTCAAAAATTTTTGAATTCCAAATATTTACTATGATTCACGTATATTAAACTTCATTTAATTTAATTAAGTGGTATATTAAAATTTACATATATATGACTATTTAACGTCCGGGTCTGAACTAAAGTCTAAAAATTTGCGAAACTATCATATGCTAGGATTACGGTGTCCCATGAGAGGGCACAACCAAGTGCAAAGGGTTAATAAGAACATCGTTTCGTAGCAATCTTTGATATTTAAAGTTCAATCAATTTAAAGTTTAGAAAATTCAATGAAAAATTGAACACCCTCGTAAATTATTCGGTATGGTTAGGGTGAAGAGAGATTTATTTTGCTGCATAATTTTACTACATACATAATTATTTATGTCAATATTAAAGATTATTATTATTATTAAATTGTACTCCTTGTTTAAAATCTTATCTGAAAATCTGAAAAAGGAATAATTTATCGTGAGTCTCGAAGAGAAGCGTTATTTATTTTTAAGACGTTCGATACATCGAGAAGTTTTGCGTTGAATAATTTCGTTGGATCGAAGAGACGCGAGGTGGTAGGTATACAGAACGGGAGAACTTCCCAGTGTAAGATTGGATTCGCGGCAAAGTTTGAACGTTCGTTTCATTTTTATTAAACTTCAACCCGATTAACGTTTATGCGATAGCTCGGATTAATTACGACCGATTACGTTTTCGGATCTCGCAGCGGATACGTGCCATGATAAAGCGGATTAAATGATCACGAGTCGAATTAAACAGAAGCGGCTCGCAAAGTGACTTTTAATAAAATTAATTGCTCCCATTGATTTTTAGCGAGCCGGAGAGCGGGCAAAAATGCCGGCTGAAAAACGTGTGCGGCATACCAATCAGAATTTCAAGCGACAGCGCATACAGAAGTGATTTTCTATCGTCGCTTTAATAAGCTTAATCGAGGGACAGCAATTTTAACGTGAAACCTTTAAAAGTCACAACTGCTTAATAACATGACGCTTCGTCATGCAATTATTAGAAAAATCAGCTCGAAAGCTTCTATGTTTGCAAGCTTCTCGAGGCTCAGATTCCAAGAATTGCAAGCTCAACTGTTTCGAAAGCTCAGAAACTGAGAACCTAACAAACCGGAATGTTCGTAAGATTAAAGATCAAAAGCGTGCAAGCTCAAAAATCGTAAAGTTCTAAAGTTACGAAGCTCAGCTGACTAATGAAACTCAAAATTGTGAAACTCGAAAAGTTTGCAGGTTGAAATGTCCGAAAACGCGAAAGCTCCGAAATCGCAAAGTCCTAAAAGCTCAAAGCTCAACTGATTAACGGCGCTTAAAGCTCGCAAGTTTCGAAACGTTGTAAGTTCAAGCATTCGAATGCTTGAAAGCTTCAGGATCGCAAAGATCCGGAAACCGAGAGCTGCCAAAAGTTGTGTTAACCATAAGAAAGATATCGACGCGTATTTCATTTTCTCCGTTTACCCCTTATTCTCGGCACTTTCCTTGCCTTCGCTCTCCCAACTTCAATTCAACGGATCCCAGTTTCCTGTTATCCCTCCGGAACTGCATCGGTATTCCAGAGTCACGGATGGTGTTGCAGCCAGCTCGCTGTCCCGATTCCGTGGCAAATTCGAGTGTAAACGCGGGACTACGAGTCGGGGCCAGAATGCAAAGGATCCGCTTCGCGTATCTCCTCCCTTTCGATCGTTCCTCTTCGCGCTTCGATCTCGTCCTACAGGACGGCTGCCAGCTTATTCGACACACTGCATTCTCCCTCTTTCTCTGCTCGATGAATTCCGTGTGCACGCGCGTGTGCCCGCGCGAAAGGAATCGATGTTTTGGCCCCAGTTCACCTGGAATATTCGGTTCCCTCGAATCGAAGGGAGGCATGCTCGAGGAAACGCCGGTGAAATGAAGAAAAGCGGGTCGATCCATGGAACTGGGTCTAGTGGAAACTGTTTCTTCCCCCCTTCGACCCGGATGGTTGCGGTTAACGTCGCGG
The DNA here is from genome assembly GCA_033822845.1 of Tetrapedia diversipes. Taxonomy (NCBI): domain Eukaryota; kingdom Metazoa; phylum Arthropoda; class Insecta; order Hymenoptera; family Apidae; genus Tetrapedia; species Tetrapedia diversipes. The sequence goes on from JAOPTO010000845.1 coordinate 3,204, forward strand.
GAAAATATCGTTATCGCCTTTTTCACGTCTCGTTCCTGTCACGTTTACGATTTTATGACTATATTATTCTTGATCACATATTCCCCTCTGAAAGATACTCGTGTCATCGAAAGGATTCGTTTCGACGAGCTAGAAATCGGTTATTTGTGATTTAGAGCGGCGAAGTGAAAATTATGCAAGGGTAAATGAATTCTATTGGAAATTGGGTTTTAATATTACTAAATAAAATACACCTTTATTTAAAATACTTTAATTTTTTATTTTATAACACGAAGAAAGCTGCAACTCTAACCGAACCTCACGAGCTTTGTCATGAGATTGGCAAACGCAGTGGTCGAAATTCCTACAACCCTATCCGGGTCCTTTAGCCCCCTTTATCTTGTATCTTAACGTTTTCTAACTTTTTAAATTGCCAGATGTGGCTTGGGATCGCGGAAGAAACCCTTCAGAAAGTAAATTGAGAGAAAGCTGTTGTTTGGATAATTTTTGATTCGTAATATTTCTGTATTGAATTTCTAACAAATTCGATTTAGATATTTAGATCTCTTTTTTTTCTAGAAAAACGGTGTTTAATACTTTTTCCAAATTTTTCGTTGTCTGCATTTGGCGAAAAGACAAGGTAGACGAAATAGATAAATTAAGTTAAGAGGACAACTTCGACGCATAAATTTGCATGAGATACACTTTTAGAACAGTCGTTATAAAAGATTACTCTGTTTACGTGAAATTAGTTATTCGAGGTGGTAGAAATTCTAAGAAATACGTCCGTTTCAGTTGTTTACGCGGACGGTCGTTCACAAGAAAGTTCACGTTACATTAATTTCATCCGGAATCCGCGGCGAGGTGTTAAAAAGTGTATAACGACGGAAAACAATTAACCGGATGCATTATTTACGCGTAACGGGTTAATACAGCAGTCGTATCGGCTTAATAATACACTCGGCCTGGATTTATGGTCTTAATCAGCCTCGAATAAACTTGCACGTTGCTAATTTTGTAATTGGTGTATCCTCTTGGCTATAAAACTTTATCATCTCGGTTATTTTTATTAAACCCAGTTATTAAGAGTTCCGAGAGTGTACTCCGCGTTTAAACAGATATTATGTTCTTGCACACTGTTATGTCATTTCTGAGTAGAAAGTTATTATGACCGTGCCATTAACGAGGTTCATTTTCCTGCCCGGCAAAGTATGCCTTTTCTCTTGCTTGAAACAGATATAATTGCCCTGCTGAATCAACAAATTAATTAGATGCAGTCTTTGTGTGACTGTGTCCTACATTTACGGAGCAACACCTTTCTCGTGAATGGCTGATTGAATTAATAACCATACTTATAATAATAATAATAATAATAACTTAGCAACACGTACACGTTAGAAATTCTCTTTTGGAATGCATGCAACGCAGAGCTGTATGAAAATACTCCATTAAATGATTAGCATAAAACGTGAATCTTTTGTCAGTATACCATCCGCGTATACGTACAGTAGCGGACAAAAGTTTAAGATCAAATGGTGAAAGAAGATAAATTAATTAATTAATTAACAAGAAATAACGGTATAAATAAAATTTGTATTCTATGCTAATTAATAAACAGTGTTCTATCATAATGACGATAAAAATAAATAGTTGAACAATATCTGCGAACTATCAAATTATGTTTTACATTGTCCTCTCGTCTTAAGCTTTTGTCCGCTACTGTATTATTCTGTTTCACCTGATTCTTCGGTTTTGATCTTTCGCTCTGCCATGTGCATATTTCCACTGTTAAAAAGAAAAAAAAAAAATGAAAGGAGACCTGTACGTCTGCTCGACACATTCGTTTACAACAAAATCGTCCTTGAAACTCACGAACCCTTTTAACTTTCTTTCTACCTCGCCATTCGAAGCAATGAAAGGACTTCGAACGGTCGAAGTTAGCGGGGGACCAGCCGGTATACAGCGCGAATGTCCCCTGAAATTCACGTCATAACTCTATAATCCGTGGATAGTTTCGAAAGTTCTCGAACTTGGCTCGCAGCAGCAGTCTGTCAGCCAAAAACTGGAGCACGGTTGGTCGGGAACTCGAAGGATAGAGCTGTCACGGGCAATTTCGAGCTTTTACAGCCGCCGACCGGAAACGGTCCCCGGGCCACGCGCGAAGATTTCAAGCGATGGAAGTGGCGAGGGGTGAGGGGAATCGCGGTGCACGCCCCTTTGTTCGTGGCTCGTTCCCATCGCTTACGTGCCCCGTGATCGAGTCGGATGCAGGAGAACAGCCATTTTCCGGAAACGGTGCTCGCGGGGGCCGAAACTCCCGCGGGATCAGTCGAGCAGGCTTGAAATTGAAAGGGAAGTTCCTCGGGGCCTGCGAATCTCGATTACCAGCGATAGGATTCAATGAAATTCACTTTTGCGGTTTCTTCGATACGCTCTTTAACTCTTTCACACGGTGAATAATTTCGAGAAATCTGTTAAGTTTAGGATTCATCTCGGAAAACATGGAGTGGGTGCAGTTGTAATATTAGTTGCATGACTTTAATTATTGAATTACCAAAGTAATTACCAAATTTAAATTATTAAAAGATAAGATTATCGTTAGGCTAGAGATATTTGAATAGATTAATTAAAGAAACGAAGATTCCTTTCTTTTGGGAATTTTATATAAACTTATGTCTATCGGTTGTAGTCTCAAAAGATGCAAGCTAACGGAGGTTTAAAGATTTTAAGAAGTAAAATTTTAGGTAACAGTGGTGTTGAATTAAAAACTACGATTAACAGAGTTGTTAACCAAGAATGTTAATTTAACACAAAAATGTAATAGCGGCAGAAGCTTGTCTGTGGGAAGCACAAAAGAAATGTAATTAGCTCGTCGAAAAGGCTGTGGAATCTGAAAAGAGACGATTTTAAATTTCGCCTGTATTAGAATAACAAATACGGTGGTTAATGATCCCGAAAGAACTCGCGCCAAAGGACTCGCTCGTTCGCGATGCAGCGCGCCGAGGGTAGCGGCAACTTCTTCGTTCATTACACGCCGGCACAAACCAAAGAAAACTATTTCCCCAACGCTCGGTACTTTCATTAGCTCGAATAACATGAAAAGAAAAGCGGCTTCCATAAAAAGCCCGGTGCACTGCGTCGGACACGGAACGCTACCCCCAGAGGAGCACGGTCGAAAGTGAGAGCAACAGAACTCTCCTAACGAGAATTGATAAAAAATGCCCCTGAAACATAAACGAGGGATGGAACACAACATTTGAGAAAATAGAGGGGAGAAGGGAAATGTCATAAATACATCTACTATAGAAAATTCGAACGCACGGAAATTCACAATTCGAATTGTGTAGAACATCGAAGGTTGATCGCAAATTAGGAAATTTGGAAGGTGAAACGAATCTCTGCCTGAATCACATTTCTTTATTTGGCGCTGCAAAGATTTGCATTTGCATAAAAATCCAAGGTCTACCTCGGACATAATTTGAAACGAGCGTAAAGTCGGTAAAGCGACGAAAAATTGTGTTACGGGATTCACGAATAGGATTCAAAAGAATAAAAAACACGTTCTGTTTGACTTTTGACCATCAAAAAAGGTGTCTTGTCTTGTCTTCGTTAACGAGGATCCTTTTATGACTCGGATTGGACACGAGATGGGAGAGGGTTAGGTTGTGGTTAGATTGAGGAATCCGTGAATGCCTTTCGTTGCACGTTTTGTCAATGTTACAATCGCGCCGGCCCGATCGTTTTCGGCGGAAAATATTACGCGGTCGAGAGAGCACACGGCGAAAGGCAGCTTTTGCACGGCTAATAAAAGCGTTCTCCGTGGAGATTTTCATTTGCAGCGCGGAAATAAGCGGCGAACGGCCGCCCCGTTCCTCCCTGCCGCGATGAAAAGCCTGGCTGGGCGCACTCGTCTACGCGTTGCACGATCGCGTAATCGTAAAGAACCGCCGGAAGCCCCGTCCTCGAAGCGTCTGGTCCGCCTAACTTTCGACCCCCGTCGGGCTGCGGAGCTTCCGGAAGTCGTGAGATTGCTGGACGTCGGACTCGCGCTCCCTCCACTGGCACGGTTTAATGCCAAGAGACTTGTTTCGCAGACTGATCTATTCTAATTTACATCGTTGCTAATTTACATAGAGGACGGTAATGCATTCCGGTGGATAGCTCGAGTTATTGTTTGCTTGGTGAAAGGGCAATTCGAACAAAGGGGTTGTATCGTGTCAAAGGTGGCGTACAGTATGATAATCAATTTGTTGTTAGTTTGTTTCTTAACCAGGGTACGAAGGTTAGCTTCAGCTTTGTTTTAATCGATTGTGAGTGAAAAAAGAGGAGTGGGATGATGCGTTGTGTATCTCAATTTCAGAGAAAGAAGTTAAACCGAGGTTAATTCGGCTCTCGTGTGTAAATTTCTGGACTCTTAGAAGAAAAAAACGGAATTAATTGAATTGTTGAAATTCACGTGAAAGTGTTTTAGCGTATTTTCATTAAACGATAACGCATAGCAACAGAAAGCTTTCCAACGATTAGAAACTCCATCAGTAAACGCCAACGCTGATAATACTGTAGTAAGCCTTATGAATATTATTATTATTATTATTATTATTATTATTATTATTATTTTTATTATTAATGTGATCGATAGCGAAGGTATACAGTACACAGTAATTTCTAACTTATAAATACCGACGATACAACTACTTCTAACTTAACTCTGCCACGCAACCCTCAACTTTTTATGCCACTCTGCAACTCGGTTTTTCATTCAACGCACTGTTCCTGTCCTTCTTCGAGAAAACCCTTATAGTCTAGTTGACCCACACTTTTACTTTTCCGATTTTTAAAACTACGATACTGCAACACTAACGCAGAACTGTCACCAAACTCTGAGTGCGTGTCGTTAATGCGGGCAAAAGGACTTTTGGTTGGCGAATCGTTGACTCGCCGTAATCGTTCGCCAGCGAAGAGGAGCAACTGTAATTTCATCGTCGTCGACTTGTTCCCGAATCGATCTCGACTATTTCAGGCTGCTCCAATTTTCACGGATTAACGCGTTCGTGGCGGCGGATGTACACACGTGTGCAAACTGGGGATCGGGGGTGCTGTGTATGGTAATGCAGGCGAGAGCATCTCTTGATCTTGTGCTCTCGTACGGGTGGTTGCTCGTAGCGTTGTTGGGACTTTCCATCTGTTGCGACGCGACCGGGCGAATTATAAGCTTCTGGCCGACTTCCGGGGAAACGTGGCGCCGCCGGGGTGAGAATTGTTGAGAATTGTTCTTGGTCGCGATTCCGAGATAACACGAACTTATTAGGTATTATCGAGTAGCTAATTGTAACCAAATAAGAAAGAGATTCCGTTGCAACGTTCAATCGTAACTGTTTTATAAATATTAACACTATTCCTACCACAACCGGTCAAATGACCGTTTTTAAAATTTCGATTAGAATTTCATAGATGCAAACTTTAGACCTTTTCTGAAATATACGTATAATACATTTTTCAATACTCACTTCTTTTTTCATTGTTTATTTTTTGAGAAAAATTTGTAGTTTGCCTTACGTGGGAATGTCGCGGTAGGAATAGGTATACTTGAAGTGTCGGTAGGAATAGTGTTAAATAATAAATATTAATTAATAAATATTTAACGGTAAATATTATTCAACGGTGTGATTTGGAAATTACATATCCACGTTCTTTTTTAATTTAATTTAATTTTCCCATCATCGTACTTCGTTTTACTTCGTTGGATGCTGTGAGAGTTATTTACGATAATAGTTAGTTCCTAAATTAGGAGTGAAAGTAGAAAACTGGAAAATATTCGATTACAATCTGTATAATAAAGGATTAGTGATCAATTAATACACGGTAATCTGTCAGTGCTTGTCGAAGAAATCACGAATTTCATTTTAATCCTTGATTAAAAAGTGATCTTGCATTCCATAAATGTTACAGTGCACTGAAATAGGATTCCTCCGTCCAAAGGTACATTCAATTTTTAATATCAAAATTGCTAATGACAGCGGCGTTGGTTAAAGCTTAATAACGATTGTGAATTATCAATATCGATCATCGAATATTCACCGTTCTCACTCGTTTCTCGGTTTCCCTTTGGAGAGAACCGGCCGAGCAACGTTGGAAATCGATTGTTCGCGGCGAAATTAGACGACGTAGTTAAAAAGCATCCCTTCCTCCCGCTAATCCTGATTGGCAGTCGGCTACGAACAGGCGCGGCCCCGTCGTCAATTTCACGATGGTTTTTGCAGACGCCAATACGGCGGCAAGTTCGACGCGCCCGGCCGGATACGGAAGTTGCATCGAAACTTGCTAGACAACGAAGAACTTCCGAAACTTCCCGTCACGAGGTCTCCGTTGTCCCTCGCTGACTCGGCTACGATGAAAACCGAACGAACCACCGATTTCCGAGAAAAATGATTTTTTTTATCATTTCCTTTATGACAGGTGTAGTTTGAAACAAATTCAGAATTATTAAACTCAACCATATATTAGGTATACAATCGGAAACGAATTTTGGAAAACCACTGTCCCATTAACCCTTTCGCTACGAGCGGGTTATCCGCCGCGGTACTTAAACTGAACGGAGCGCCGCAACATCACTGTACGCGACGCGACGCGGCGTGAAACCAAAGTTGCTTGAATGTTTTCGAACGAAAAAATTTTTCTCCAAATGATATTTATAAATTGTTGGAATGTTCTGGTTGGAATGTTCTGGTTGGAATCTTCTGTTTCTTATCGACCAGCCTTCTTGAATGTTCGATGCTTGTCGCAGTTGTTATCGATACTCATTGCTCATTAGAGCTCGCTCGCTACTTTATAATTGCAGGGTGATACCAACCGTCTTTTGTCGCTCGTCTCCATACTAATGTCAACCATATCATAAATAAAGGGTATTCCAGGGTATCTATAACGTCTTGGGATGCGCTCTTTAATTTACAGTATGAGAGGAAATAACATTATGCAGTATAATATAATATAGTGGCATCTTATGGAGGGCCATTATAGTGGCTCGTAGTAGCGAAAGGGTTAGATGTTTTCAAATTCATTTTCAATTAGCTATTATCTTTTTTTTTTTGAATTCTTGCGAAAATAATCGCTCAATTTTTCAAGCGTACATTCAAAGCATCTTCTTCGGGTAGAACATTTTGTTCGTTCAATTTTTAAAGTAAACGAAACCGAAAAAAGTAGATACTTCTTCTAATCATAATTCACATTTTCATTAAATATTCGCAATTAATTTAATTTACCGCCAGTTTGAAAAAAAAAAAATCATTTCCCAAATATAAATGGTTTTCGAATAAGAATCCTGATGGTGTTCCCTCAAAGTATGGGTATTTTCTCGTGGGAGGAATACAAACACTCTTCGTTTCCCAGTTCGTTTGGCGAGCCCGATTTTTCTTCTTTCTCTTTTATAATCAGCCAGTCGAAGGATTCGCAATTTTCTTTTCACGTACTTCACCGCTCTTGCCGTTGACAGGCGCGTAAATATTTCATCAACGGCCTTAATGGACAACCGTGTCCGCTTTAAACGCGCCACCCTCGAATCCCGGGCAACCCAGTGCCGTATTAATGGAATTTCCACGAGTCGGCCCTCGGCGTTAGCTTGTAAATTAATTCGAGCCGCTCGCCCCCCCCCCTGCTGTGCTCATAATTGAGACGAATCTTTTCTTCCTCGTTTTCCTGCGAACGCGCTCCCATTTTCGCGATCCCGATCCTTCACGTGGTGAAATGAAATTTTTATTTCGTTAATCGCTCGTGCCGCTCCACGACCTACTTCAGCCGGCTCTGATCGCGTTTCTTAATTGAATCGAAGTTTTCAAGGAACAGCACTTTTTTTTATGTATTCGTTGGCAGTTAACTTTTACAGCAATACGATTTGAACGTTGCGGTTTTTGAAATTCTCTTTCCTTGTTTTTTCCATTAGGAAGCTTTCGATGGTTTCACGAACGTATAGGAATTGTGTAAAATATTCATGGCTCTGTAAAACCTGTCGCATCGCGCAAAAAAAGACAGTGTTTTCCATCTATTAGGTTGGCAACTAAGTTCCCGCCGTTTTCTCTTAAAAGAAAGTAGATTTCCACCTCTTTCGATCTCTTTCAAATGCTACGAATGTTTGATTTCTACCAACGAGGTATTGAACATCTTGTTGATCGTCGGGAAGGAGTTGTAAACAACAAGGAAGAATATGATTTTCTAAATTTAAAAAAAATAAATAAATTTTCTAAAAAAATTTGAAAGAATGGCGGGAACTTAGTTGCCAAGTCATTGTAAAGGGACACCGTGGCACCGAAAGTTCTACAGTAGCGGACAAAAGTTCAAGACCAAAGAGTCAACGGAATTAAACTAACTAATTTATAAGGAATAGCATGATAAACAAAATTTGCATTCTGTGCCAATCAATAAATAGTGTTCCACTATAATAACAATAAAAATTAATGTACGAGCAATATTTGCAGACCATAAAACTATGTTTTACATTGTACTCACATCTTAAATTTTTGTCCGCTACTGTACCTATCAATTTTCTGCGACCGCTGAAATAACAAACGTATCCCCCAAAAACCGATACTCCCTAAAAAGTAAAAAAATACGCGTAGCACAATCCAACCGAGTTCTTAACAAAATATTTCCAGTGTATTGAACAAAGCTTGAAACGGGGCAAGAATTAACCCTTTGCGCTCGAGGGGTGACTGTTAGTCACCAAGTGATAGTTGCGCAAATTTTCAGACTTTAATCAATTTGTTTATTAATCAGACTTAGAGGTTAAATAGTCATATATGTAAATTTTAGTATATCACTTAACTAAACTAAACGACGTTTAATATAGGCAAATCTTAGTAAATATTTCGAATTTGAAAATTTTTGAATTTAGTATCATTAGACGACTAAGAGTCACCTCTTGAATGCAAAGGGTTAAATAGTCATATATGTAAATTTTACTATATCACTTAACTAAACTCAATAACATATAATATAGGCTAGTCTTGGTAAATATTTCGAATTTGAAAATTTTTGAATTTAGTATCATTAGACGACTAATAGTCACCTCTTGAGTGCAAAGGGTTAAATAGTCATATATGTAAATTTTACTATATCACTTAACTAAACTCAATAACATATAATATAGGCTAGTCTTGGTAAATATTTCGAATTTGAAAATTTTTGAATTTAGTATCATTGGACGACTAAGAGTCACGTTTCGAATGCAAAGGGTTAAAATCGACATTGGAACGTTTAATATCGATCCGTTTCTAGGAACGAAATTTCGGCGGCGTTTTACGAGACAGCCGGGAAGTTTTGATTAAAATCCATTGAAGGAGGATCTCGAAGGGCGATACCGCTATCTATGGTGTTGATGTTCACCTCGTCGTCATTATCGTGCCCGGGCTCGCCTCCATCCCCGTGTCACGGGGGGGTGTTTCAGGATGCAAAGTAGCATTTGTACGTATCCTGTGGTGGGACATCGTCAGCTGTTAACTTTTCGAGTTAGCGGCGGAGATAAGGCCCCATGGGTGGCGACGGAACAGCACTTTGCCTGGAAGTTACACCGCGATAGGCGTATCAAACTTTCACGGGGGCCAGGTCTACTTAGGACTGTTCGTGTAAACGGAATTAGAATCGGATGGTCTCGGGGAGCGTGGTTCCGATAAAAGTCGATCGGAAGCTTTGGATGGGAGCGAAGCGATCCCTGCGCAGCTTTATTCGCCGTGGTATAGTAGAATTTGCGGTGTTTGAATTAACGGAGATGTATAATTAATGTTCCATCGGAACGTTAACATAAGTTAGCAATAAGTTATCATTATACGAAAAATTAAGAGGCTAAAAAAGGATCCTGACCGGATTCCATTAGAATAACGTACCGTTCAGGTAATCAACCAACCCCCTCCCTTATGTAGTCCGAATTGGGCTAGCGGAAGGAGCTGCATTAACACACTCTAGCAAGAAACATAAAGTAGTACGGACGGAGAACACCCGAGTATTTTTTCCCACCTCACCCTTTTGAATTTGCTGTATGAACGTACGGTAGTACAACGTGTACGCGTCGCAATCGTGAACACCGCTTAGTAGATTAGCTTAGGTTGCAATTTTAATTCTCTATTTAATTATCTGAAACCTCGTTAAAAGAAATCGGGAATTATTTTCCATGATATCTATCCTCGTTTCTGTCCACCAATCGCGTTTTTCGTACTCGCAGGAAGTATCAACAATAGGGACGAGTTGCTCGTCGCCCTCGTTATTATACCGGAACGATAATTAATATATCTGGCCGGACAAACGTTTACCTGGCGCGTGCCCGTTCGATTAATAATTCACTATCGTTCGACCACACCGGTTGATCCTATAATTATTCTCTAAACAGTGAAACATAAACATAATGATTACTCCAGGGTAGCAGGGAGTGTGCGTTTCGGGGCGGTCGTATAACGCGCAATTATTCGGTTAACTGACCGGATAAATTATTCAGTGCCCGGATGCAAATCAATGCCTCGCGACTCCGCGGCGATTTATGGGCGCGCACGTGGCGCTGCCGTTCCCCCGTTTCTGAAACACCTAACTTTTGTTGGCATATATAATAGAACATTCTCGATTTACCTCCCCCTTTCTTGCTTTACGATTAGTAGTTCCTACTTTACGACGAGAAGTTCGTTCTACGGGGGCGGGGTTAAAGCATCGTCAAGTTACGGTATATCTGATTTATTAAAAAGATTCGGAACCTTTTGGGAATCATCAAATTCTCTCACCCTCTTTAAATCATAAAGAAGCGTTGAATTTGGGGGAGGTGCAGGAGAAAGATTTTGAAATCTCACCGCTGGTGAGAACTTAAGAAAAATTACCCTGATAGTTTAATTAACCCTTTGACTAGTATTGCTTTAATTTCATAGACCTAAGAATTCCTAGAATTCGTAGGCGGAGGGTTAAAGCGTTCCGGTCATCAACGGCTGTAGAAATTAGTCTTTTATTTTCGATGTCCTAATAAAAATTGTTGATCGTTCAATGGGGCATTTTGTTCTTCAAAGTATCCTGTAATTAGCGGTAATGTTCAAAATGCACTAACTGTCAATTTTTATTGAACTCTTACGATTGTAAGCAATTAAAGCGCTTCAGCCACAGGGGAAACCGTGGCCGATCATATATGATCAACGTGGCAGTCAAAGGTGTTTAAACAGTCAGAGTCAAGGTTCCAGGAATTGAATGAGAAATTTTGAGGGAAACCTTTGGAACAACTCGAGTAGGAGAAATGATTTGGAAAAGGGAGAATAATTAAGTCGATGTTAATAGGTTTTTCAGAAATAAGCTGTAAGGTTTTTAATTTTTAATTGAAACCCCTCACTGAAGCGACAGAGCTATAAGTACATTAAACATATTTTTTTGCCACGCTTCAGAGTTCTCAATTATTTTCAAGATAAAGATTATCAACTATACTGTTATTTTACGCTTATTAAAAAAGAATCGGCTCGTAGATCCACATTGAAAGATAAATCCCTGTTTTGAAGTTCAACGAAATTAGCCCTCCATTCGGTACCTTAATATTCGCTTCCAACCAGCACTACGACCCCCTCCCCCCCCCCCCAACCCCGTACTGCTCCACACGATGGTTCTCCGTTCTGTTATTAAATCGACCTTCCATATTCACCCTCTCGAATCTGCATAAATATTTCAAACACGCGTTCCCCGCGCATAGGGAAAATGATCCAATTCCGCGATTCAGTTCTTTTCTTTGCGAACAATCTCGGTTCCCTTTTCGCGGCGGGGTTCTCTGTTAGGGGTAGAAATAAAGAACGAGAACGCGAGAACGAAGAAAAAGGGTGTACGTAAAAAGAGTCGATAGCGAGTCTCCGTTCTTTGAGGAACGCGTGTTGCCCGCGAGAATGCGGCTTATCGTAGGGGCGGCATCTTGGATCCATTAAAGGGGTTGTTTCGCGACGCGGAAGCTCTTTGACTGTACGTTATAGTAATCGCGTCGGGTATGCGTTGCCGCACGCCTCTTTGCGTGAACTATGTACACTTGTACGCCATGTTCTAACGGAATCGAGGGTGTTTGCGGATGGAAATCCATCGATAAGCCGGTAACACCGTAATCGCTTGCAAATTTTCGGGACAACTCACTTCGTGTGCTCTCTGTGATGATGATCCTTTTTATTCGGCTATCTTCTTGTTCCCTCGCTTACCCATGCAAACCTCGAGACTTGTACGTACGACCGGCATCAACGTGATTTTTAATTTACCTTCTGTTAATTAACTTTCGTCAACGCGTACTTTTTACTTTTTCAATCTTAATCAAGGTTTTTAATTTTAATATAACGCGTATTTTTCACTTTCTTAATTGTATTGCGTAAATCAATTTTTCAATTACCTTTCTTTTTTGTTCCGTTCCGTTAAAGCCAGTAAAAATGTTTCGTGCATGCACAACGAACAGATTATCATATTTTCGTGTCTATATAAATAAGAAGTAAGGATTAATTTTTTAATCCTTATGGGGATGATCTTTCAGCGTTAGCGTCGCCGGGAAGTTATTAACTTAAGCTTCTCTCTTTTCGTTCTCTGTTCGGTGCTTTTGACAATGAATAGACAAAGTGACTATTTCCCTCGTAGCAATACTGTATATTTAATATTTGCATTCGCAGAACTGAAATAAATATGGCACCGTTGTATTTGAAACAGTTAATGAATTGACAAAACCTCGTGGATCCAAAAATCCTTTCCCGCGTTTGTGCACGGCTAATAATGCTTCAATGGCGGGACGAGTAAAAGCCAAAAAAGGAGGCCAATTAAGCTCGTTAACCGGGTCCTGTCGCTCGGGGGACGTTTTCACGATCGATTAACCGCGGCTGGGACGTCGCGTAAATTAACAGAAACTCGTTACACCCGACTCGCGGTTCCATTCAAATTGAAATGCTCCTGAAACGACCGATCGCCGATTTTTCTTCCGGTCCACGCCCCAGGGACGCCCCTTTTTTTCCTTCGTGCTTCCGGTTCACGACATTTCTTACAATTTCATTTTGCCAAGAAAGAAAGAAGAAGCAGCTGTTAACGCTTGGCCAACCGAAAGGGGAGACCTCCTATATTTTCTTCTACAAAGAGCTACCGTTGATTCTATTTACTTTTGCTATTAGTTCGTCTTGAGCTAGTGTTGAATTGATTAAAAATTGTACTTAATGCATCTGTTGAACCGTGAACAACACCAATTCAAGACTAACTAACAACAAAAGTAAATAAAATCAATGGCATTGTTTTGTTAAAAAAACAATGGGAGATTTCCCCATTTTCTTCTGTTCACTTTTGTTATTAAAATTACCCTTGAACCGGTATTGGATTTATTAAAAATCGTATTTTGGAAAAGCGGAAAATGTATTTGATGAACCGTGAGCAACGCTAAGGCTAAGTTTAAGTTAAAATTATGTTTAAGACTAACTAGTAACAAAAATAAATAGAATTAATGGAGGCGCTTTGTAAAAGAAAAAATTGGAGATCTTCCCATTCGGTCGACTAAGTGTTAAAATCGTGAGGAAAATGCTGAACGGGACCCGTGGAAACAGAAAAGTTCTGTTTCCCCGCGAAGATGGCGATAAATTGATATCACGGGGATCTGGAGCGTAGGCACCGGGAATCGATGGACGGGAAAATGAACTTTTCGAGCGTGAACGCAGGCCGACGGGTCCGATGCCGTTAGAAAACGAGACGCGATCAGACGTGAATTATTCAGACCGATACGCGGCCCATAACGCGATATCAGCGTGCTCTGTGTGATTACTATCTGTCAGGCGACACCAATCCGCGTCACGAATTTCTGCCTGTTTCCTTTTCGAATGTCACGCCTCTGATAACAGTGACCGGTGAAACGGTCCATGAAAAATTACGAAGGAAGCCGAGCTGACGTTTATACAATCGCGAACGGGGCGATATAAATTTTCTTCGGAATCCCGCTTACGATTACCAGCAGCAGGTAATTACACGCGTCAAAGTGTGATACCGGTTGATTATAGAGTATAGTATAACAAGGTATGAAAGTGCGCGATGTTTACGCGGAAGAATTAGTGTGGCGAATGTTTATGAATTTATTGTGTCATGCGATTTTCGGCTTAACCCCTTGCGCTCGAGAGGTGATTGTTAGTCGCCAAATGATAGTTTCACAAACTTTCAGACTTTCGTTAGTTTGTATATTAGTCAGACCCGAAAAAGTTAAATAGTCGTGTATGTAAATTTTAGTGTACCACTTAAATAAAGTGAATGAATTTTAATATAAGGAATCTTAGTAAATATTCTGCGCTTGAAAATTTTTTAGCTTAGTATCATTGGACGTTTAACAGTCACCTCTCGAGTTCAAAGGGTTAAGTTTGTGTTATGGGAATGAGTGTACAGTAGTATGGTCTAAGGCAGGGCTTCTTAAACTATGGGTCGCGACCCCAAATGGCAGAATCACTTGGGTATCGATTTTAACTATTTTCAAGGGATGTCCAATTTGGCAAGCCTATAACTTTGATTTTAACCAAAAAGTTATATATTTACTAATTTTTATAGTACTTTCTTTAAAATCGGCGGATTTTCAAAGAAACTTTCATCCTTTATTTTACCCCCTCGGGGGTTGGTTTCGTAAAAACGTTGAAACACGTATTTCTTTGTTTCTAACCAAAAAGCTAAATACCAGTTTTCATAACGCTTGTTTCAAAATCGGCGGATTTTCAAACGAACTTTCAACCCCTATTTAACCCACTTAAGGATGGAATTTCAAAAAATCCTTCCTTAATAGGTGCCTACGTCACAAAAGGAACCCATTGTCCGAATTTCATGCTTTTAGCTTCGATGGTTTAGACTCTGTGATGATGAATCAGTCAGTCAGTCAGAACATGTCTTTTTATATGCATAGATTACACGTATACCTTAATCGCTGTATAATTTATATCCACCCTCGCACAAAGTTGCGTTCGTGATTCGTACTTCGCCCCCTCATTAACGTAACTCAATATACTAGCAATAATAATACGCAACTAATAATACTCATTAACAAGAATACTAATTAAATGCATACTAGTGATAATAATTAAACATGCTAACTGGTGTGCGATTGAATAACTTCCGTCTGCAACTATTCTCACCCTCCCCTCTTACCTCCCCTTATCAAAAGTAAAAGAAAGACAAATGAAGGAGATAGAAATCAAGGGAACCGGAATGAAACAGATGCGAATCGGAAACGATCACAAAGTTACCACGCGGCTCTCGTTAATTAGCTCGCATAAATAAGTCGCACGATTAAGGGGGCCGACGAGGAAGGAAAGGGGAAGAGGAGGAGGAGGAGGAGGTGATGGTGGTGGTAAGAAGCAATGCCTGCCGGCGTGTTTGCTCCGCGCAGGAAGATTGCAATTTGCTAACTGGGCGCGGTTCACTCGTAGGCGGATCCGGGCGAATTCATTCCGGTCCCGCGAAACAGCCGACAATTAGAAGCGGCTTTATAATGAATTTATTGTCGAGGGGCAGCTCCCTCCGGCCACTATGGCTACGCGGAATTGCCCCGATCTCCTGGAGGCCTGTAATTTCGTGCCAGCTCGATGACTTCATCCCTGGCGACTCCTCGATGATTTTCTTATAACAACGGGCTTGTATAACAAGATGGAAAAAATTGTTTCTCTTGTAACACGGTAAAGAGCAATTTGATGGTATCTTCGTGAGATTACGAGAATTTGCTGCTGTGAAAGTGAAACGTAGAGAACCTAATCGAAAGCTGTGTTGGCAAATGCGAAGGTATGCAAATATTTTGTACATATACAAAAGAAATGTAGCTGTTAGCAATATTTTACACGGTGGATGTTTATTTAATATTTATTTTAATAGTTGACGAGAAATAAAGTTATTCCATTGTTACTGTCTTGTCGGAGTTCTATTTAATCTACTTACAATGAATTCTGATATTTTTCACAAGTATACGTTTCAACATGCATACTCAGTTATCAGTTATCAATTTATTCTACCCGTCGCCATACCAAAATTAACGTCAAAACGCCGTCGTTTTCATTCTCACCGTAACCCGCGCCACGAATTTGTTGCAATCTTACGAAAGAAAAATCCGACAGCTTCGATTCTTCGTCCAACAATTCAACCCGTCCAGCTTAATCGCAAATGACTCGCGAAAATGCGAGTCCGTTGTAACGGCGATCGATACGTTCACTTGATCGCATTAAGCCGCGAAATTGGCTGGAACTATTGTTCGTGCGATCGCCGTCCATTACCATCGAGATTAACGAACGTTTCTTCGCGAGAACCATGCGTTCTGAATATTTTTTTTGTTGCTTACCACTCAGGTATCGATAGAATGATCGTTGATGTTAACAAAACCTATCCTAGATCTATTCAACCAATCTCTTCACTCTATAAAACAGCTATTACACCGCTTTTCTCTGTAAAATTTTCTTATCGTTACACACTTCTCGTTCCGTTTGTATATTCTTACTTTCTCTGTTAACATTTATTATATTTCCATACCTCACTGTAATAATTTCCTTGTAATTCTCTAGCACGGTTAATCCCGTAAAAATAAATAAATAAATTTCTGTCTCAAAGAATGACGGGACAACGACGGAGGCGCGTCGCGAAGCTCGTGTTTAAATTAAGTGATGAAATTTCGTCGCTTTAACTCTTTCAGGCAAACAATTTTAAAGAAAATAAAAATCCAAGTTGCACGGAATTTTTTTCAACACTATTCCTACCGACACTTCACGTACACCTATTCCTACCAAGACCGGTTAAATGACCAGAGTAAGGCAAACTACAAATTTTTCTCAGAAAATAAACAATGAAAAAAGAAGTGTATATTGAGAAATGTATTATACGTAAATTTCAAGAATAGTAAAGTTTAAAGGCGATTCAGTTACGTTGTATACAGGAAATTCTAATCGAAATTTTAAAAACGATCATTTGACCGGTCGTGGTAGGAATAGTGTTAATATAAAAAAAAAAAAAAATGGAGAAGACTATTCGTTTCAATTATTAAAATATTCTACTGTATAATATTATTAATAATTATTATAATATTAATAATTTCAATTTTTCGAGGTGGGTTAAAATGTATCCCACCGTGCATAATAAGCTAAGCGAAAGGTGAGACCAGTTTTATCCCACCCTTTAACCCCAAAGAGTTAACAGGGCTGATCTCGTTTGGTCGCTTAACAAAGTCGACCTCGTCGTGGCTTTTCTTCTCTGTTCCACGGAATTCCACAGCATTGTTCGACGTCCGCTTGATTTCCGCCCCCGATTGATTGCGAAAAAACACGAGCGAACGGGGAAAGGGGAATCGTCGTGGCGCAAATTAGGTGCACCGCCGATTCGATCGTTTTGTCTTTCTTCGGGCTAGCCTTTGTTCCCGCGATAATCGGGAAAACGTTGTTAGGCGTTCGATAGGATTTGCGGGGGTAATTTCATTACTCGATAAAGCGAGAGAAAAATGGTATGCTCGTTTAATTCAGAATTCTTTGGCCGATATTGCGTTAACCGTTTCAGAATCTAATAAAACAACGAAGCGTGTAATGTAAGGTGGAGTGTAAAAAATATTTCGCTGTTAATTACGGTGTTAAGCTTTTTATAGCGCGACGAGATGTCGAAGAATGCACAGAGGAGGGTGGCTTTACGAAGCGATTAACTTTTTATCGTTGAAACTTGTCGCGTTACGTGTCAAATGTAAAAAATAAATTGTACAGGGTGTTCGGACAGCCCGGGGCTTAAATTGAAAGGGTAACTCCCTGAGACATTCTAAGACGAAAATCAAGAGTAACGATTTTGCGTTTGAAGCTTTGTTTACGAGTTATAACTAGTTAAAGATATCGTTTAATCCGGACCGTTCGACGCTTGAGAGCGGGTAACCGAGGCAACTCGGTCGGTAACGTCGCTGAATCCATAGTGATGCTCAAGCGTCGAACGGTCCGGATTAAACGATATCTTTAACTAGTTATAACTCGTAAACAAAGCCTAAAACGCAAAATCGTTACTCTTGATTTTCGTCTTAGAATGTCTTAGGGAGTTACTCTTTCAATTTAAGCCCCGGGCTGTCCGAACACCCTGTATATACATAAAAGATATGAAAAAAAATTGAATGCGAAGTAAAAGAGGTTCAGCTGTTTGATAAATTACGGTTTCTTTTGTGTCGCAATGTGAAAAGGTTAAACTTAAGGGGTGTCTTTGCTTGCAATTCTTTTAATCAAATATTCTGGAAAATCATGAAACAAAGCAATCATAAGTTAAAATTGGTATCGCTGATGAAACGTTTGAAATATTCCTTCCTTTATTAATAAAAATTTTTGAGCACCATTTGTAAATGGTGAAACGGTATAGGTGCGCGTATTTTTTCCTGTATTTTCATTTTTAAACGTTGCAAATTACATTGTTTTCCAATTCAATAGCTGTTCGCGTCACCATTTCATTTGCCGTTCCTCTGTATCGTTCTTTCTTTCTTTTTAATTGATCCATTATTTCGCAGCTCGTTACGCGTATTGATTTCGAAACGATAAATTGTTCACGGACGATGAGTCTTCGTGTTTTCATTTAAACGTTTCGGATAATTGAATCGCAGTCGCTCGAACACACGCAATTTCTGTTCGCGCAATTACATGGATCCACATCGTTGGAATTTCTAAAATAAGACAATTCGTCGTCTTATCTCACAAATTTTTATCATTATGATCTTACAAAGCTGATCCATAAAATTGCAATCCTCCAACAAAACTATTATCCGTAGTTTCTATTTCAATCGTTCGTTTAAACTTTAATGTCTGGTATCGAAATTACCCGCGATTCATGCTCATTTGTTTGCGGCGAAGAGATCAAACTAACAGTTAGATCAAAATTATCGAATACGAGGGAAACAAGCCTTTATACGTTTCGCGGAAAATTATACTGTACGTGTTCACGGAAGCGTAATGCGACAATTTTACAAAGGTTCCACGAAAAATCACGTCATTTTGTTAATATTCTGATCGATTTCCGGTGCCTACGCTCCAGATCCCCGTGATCTCAATTTATCGCCATCTTAGCGGGAAACAGAACTTTTCTATTTCCACGGGTCCCGTTTAGCATTTTCTTCATGATCTTAACACTTAACCGACCAAGTGGGTAGATCTCCCATTTTTTTTCTTAATAAAGCAATACCATTGACTCTGTTTACTTTTGTTATTAGTTAGTATCGAACTGGTGTTGTTCACAGTTCAACAGATGCATTTTCTGCTTTTCCCAAAGTATAATTTTTAATCAATTCAATACTGATCCAAGACTAACAAAAGTAAATAGAATCAATAGCAGCGCTTTGTTGAGGAAAAAATGGGGAGATCTCCCATTTTTTTTCTCAACAAAGCAATGCCATTGACTCTGTTTACTTTTGTTATTAGTTAGTATTAAACAGGTGTTGTTCACAGTTCAACAGATGCATTTTATGTTTTTCCCAAAGTATAATTTTTAATCAATTCAACGCTGATCCAAAACTAACAAAAGTAAATAGAATCAATAGCAGCGCTTTGTCGAGGAAAAAATGGAAGACGTCTCCGTTCGGTTGGCTAGGTGTTAATGTTCAACTCGAACTTTACATCCGACCGACAAGATGGCGCGTAATTTTCAGACGTAACGTTGGAAAAGGTTCACCTACGCGTGCTGAACGACGATTATCTGTTCCCTCGCGGTGTCATAAATATGCATAATGCACAACAACAGAGAATTTACATTTTGCGGAACGCGTTTGAACTCAGTTGATCGTTGACGAGCACGAGCCCTTTGTGACCGTGCCATCCCCTCTGTGCTGCTCTCCACGTTTCTGTGTCACGTTTCTCGTTTTTAATTCCAATTTCCTCTTCTGTAACGGGGCTATGAATTTTTTGAAAGATCCTTCTTTCACGGGAAAATAATTGAAAAAGCGGCGCAGAATGGAAACATTCAAATGTTTGTTCTGATATTTTAAGCGTCGAAGAGGGACGAATATTTCTGTTGATCTTTTAACTTTTATTTTTGCGCAACATCTCGATCGTGCGATCGTTTTGATAATTACAGCAATTGCATGGTTACCTTTTTGAAAAATGGTTTAAAAACGGTACGTGCTGTGTTACAAATAATCTAAAAGTTCACATTCTTTCTACCTGTTAGAAATGGACCATATATACACACGCATACTTTTGCGATAATCTAATAAGAATGGCATAGTGACGGATTATTTACTTATTCAAATAGGTTATCTTCCACCGAATTTCAGGGCAATTGGCTGAAGCTTCTAGATAGATTTAAATGTCAAGGATTCAGCAGAATCGCTAAAAGGAGCGTTCAATAAAACATCTTATCCCCTCGCGAATACCTAATTTTTAATCATAAATTTCGCTTGGAGATTCAATTTATAAAACATATCGCACAACGTCGATTAACGATAACAATAATGAATTCCATCTCCTTTCATCGACTTTAATAACTCAATCGCCTTGTTGCCTGTTTCCTTTCGAACGATGCTAAACAAAAATTCGATGCTCCACGGTTTAAACGATGTAATTAAGCTTTCAGACAGGCTGCAACGTATTCTAATTACGTCTGAAGAGCTCGAGCCCGAAAGGGGAAGCAATCTGACAGGAATCCGGTGTGGAAAAGGAGGCCAGAAAACGGGGCACAAAATAAGAAGTGGAATCGGATAAGGAGGAGGGAGAGAAAAAAAAAGGAAGGAAGGGTCGAGGGAGAGCGATGTTGAATTCTCGGCTAAGAAGCCGCATTCCGTAGAGAAACTGCGCCGGCCGATCTCGGGCAACGTGCCACGGACTAATTAGAAAGCTAATTGACAAGCGACGATTTATCAGGTCAGGCTGGAGGAAAAAGAGAAAATAGAGTGGTGAATACGCGATTCCGCCGGTAATGTCGAAAATTATGATTACTGACCTGGTTGCTCTTCGAATTTGAAGATTGTCGTACTCTTAACAACAGATAGTACCACAGCAACAAACTTCGATTTGAACAGTAATTTCAAAATTATTATTGGTGTTTAACTCAATGATATGCTATTGAATTATCTGGTTGCTATTAACATTTTTACAGAAAAATTCTCTGTTGAATTTTGTGACTGTCCTCTTAAATATTAAAATCCACAAATAGAATTTATGGTTTCGGTGACAAGCCTAGTTTCAATAATCATTAACGCTGGTTAGCTTAGTTACCAACATGTTTAGCATTTCGCGTAACACAGTAGGTGAATTCCAGCGAACGCGGTTTAATAATTTCCACAGTTTAAAACAAAGCATCTGAAACCCGCCATTATGTCGATTACCGTGCTGCAACGCTGATGTGCGCATAGTAGCGCAAACACGTCGATAAGTAAAATCGTCACCCTTAAAAGACTCGAAGAGTCTAGGTGCACCCCAACCCGCCGCCAGTAATTAAAATGGCGGTTAATATGGTTTTTAGCCCGCGCCCGCCTCGAAAATAGGACCAGAAGCAGGCGGAAGAGAAAACCACCGGAACGGAGAAAGAGAGGAGCAGATTATGGTCGACGAAAATCTAAGGGACGATGGAAAATGGACGACGTTGCAAGGGGTTGTGAGGATGGATCGAAGGGTAGACGAAGGGGGGTGAATCTCTGAACGCTGCAGCGTGATTATACATTTTAATGCTCGACCACGAAGGTTGCGAAGGCCTAATAGAACCAGGGCAGGGGTTCGGAATAAAATTTCAAGCCGTATTTTTAGAAAAGTCGAGGATGTACACGAGATTATGGCAACGCTTACTGCCTCGAATTGAATGGACTTCTTTGTCAGGATGTTTTCGTGTCGTGTCCTTAATTAAAGCTTGTCGGCATAATGGAGCATCCTTACGCGAGAGGGATACGCTGGATGCGGAAGAATTTCGCGGGCCATAGGACAAACACACTCTTTTTCTGCATGAAGCATGTGAAAAAATTACGTCGTGTTCGACGAAGCTAACGGTTGTTTCATGAGTCGCGTGGTTTCAACGTGGACTGTACACGCGCGTGTACACGAGGCGGATGATTTTAGAGACGAATTTAACGGGTGATAATGATAAAAAAAAGAAGAGAAGAGAATTTGTATGAATGTGCAGCCTGCTTGGCCCAGTTTTCAGGCCACATCCGCGCTATGAATCTTCCTTCTGAATATTCTAATGCACCATCCAACCTCTGCTGTCTAGTTAAATATTTTCCCCCAAAAGCGGCTGCTTTTGTCCCACAATTGAAGCGCGCTTTCCGTCATCCCCCGCCACTTGTCCTATTCCCTTTCTCTCAAAGCTTTTATTTAATTCGCTGCTATTCAAATTACCGTTTGTGATTAAGAAATGCGTTCATCCTTTCCGAAAGCGAATCATATTCCAACTGGTTATTTCACGCGGTTAACATTCAAGAATTTATTTTCGATTAATCTACGAAACTGTAATAACATGCAAAATTTTATATAAATTAACTAGAAATTCGAATAAATTAAATGCTAACGAATGAAATAATGGAATAACGATTATTAATAATGATGATGTTTCGGGAACATCGTGTTTTCCCCATTTCTTTCTCTTCCTCGCTCACACGTACGCACACATACACACAACAGTCTCATCTCCCGTATAAAATAAATAACGTGACCCCACGATTCAAAACAAAACCACTATATAAGAGCCATCCACCAAATGATAACAACAGCTATTCGAGGAACCATCCCCCGAAAGGAGATGAAATCCCCTAACCATTCGCTGCGTCCCTCTCCCCCCTGCTACCCTCCATCGAACAAGAAGAAAAAGACCAGATTAAATGGACTACGCGCTATTAAAAGCACCAGCGGGGATCTTGCCCGCGGAAAACCGATTCATCCCCTGTCACCTGTTGTTTTCGTGGCCCCGCTGCATGACCATCGATGGGGAACGCAGATAGTGTCGCAGGGGAAGCGTCGAAGAGACCTCGTTTTGTATCGCGAGGTAGTCGCCGTTATCGACATTAACCATCTGTCGGGCGAAAATTCGCCGTTAAAGGTAAGAGAGGAATAGGTGGATGAAATTGGCTTGGTTTTCTACAAGCCAAAGTAATTCTATGCGCAAACTTTCTATTCTAAGTTTTGTTTCTGGTGACGAGTTTCCTTGGTTTGGGAAAACGTTTGCGTTCCATTCGAAACACCTTTAACCCCTTGACTACTGTGGGCGCCTGTAGGCGCTTAGAAATTTTGCGTTTGTGACACTGAAAGCGCCTATAGGCGCTCGACACAGTTTGACTTTCTGACACTGAGAGCGTCTATAGGCGCTTCACACAGTTTGGCTTTCTGACACCAAAAATTCGCCGTTCTCGGCGCACATCGTAACTCAATCCCTACCGTATGGTACGACCAGTACATATCAAAGTCTGCCGTAGTCAAGGGGTTAAAAAAGGTTTCCACGTCGCGATACTATTGTTAGTAGTAAATATAAACTGTTGTTTACTTGTGAGAGATTTAAAATGAAGGGATTGAATACTGTAGGTAAACATATAGAAAATATAGGGTAAGGTTGTTCAAGTCGTACCTCTTAAGGAAAAATCCGTATAAAGCTTAGGATTTACCAAATAAATAGAAATTAAACGTGTTATTCAAAACTTGTGTTAATATTGTTATTTATTATAATGAAATTGGTAGAACAGTTGATTGACTCAAATGTATATTTGCCTTGTGGTTGTATACGCTGTTGTCGCTGTAGTTCGTTCAAAATTCAAATACGACTTGAGCAACCTTACCTTACGTTCTGCAACTTGTCTCTGGTTAGGTTCCACCCTTTTAGCTACGTTTATAGAATATACACATCGTATAAAATCATATATCACGTACGGGGTGTATATTTGTATACAATGTATCAACCCCTTAGCTTAGTTTTTCAGTAGCTATAATTAACGATACCTATTTACTATATTACCCTCTGCTAAACGTTGAAACATAATTATCAAGCTTAAACAATCTATAATAATTCTGGGCTTCAAAGATTGCGTGTCCATTTTATACAGTGGTCGATAACTGTCCGTTTCATCCCTCTGAAACTTCATGTTTCTCCGTTCGCAATATGTCAAGGAGAGCGACGGGCATCGAAGTGGACGACGTCCAATTAAAGATCGGAAAAAAATGGAAGATTTATTTGGTTGATTTTACAGTGAAACCAGCAGCCACGCGAAGAAGCGTAACAAGTTTTCATGACCTCGTTTTTGCGCTATATTTATTAGTTTCTTGTTGTTGTTGTTGCTGCTGCTGCCGCTGCCGTACCTGCCTCTTTTTCCCCTTTTTTCCTTTCTCGTTACGCAGACTGCGCCGCGCGCTTTATACTCGCCAGTGATTTATGTTACACTCCTGCTGCCGCCCGGGGCGACTGTTCCCGTTCCGATAAATAAATTGCCACGTGGATCCGTGGCATGAGAAGGGTAAATTAAGGTATTCGCGTTCTCCAGGCACTCGTCGCTCTCGCGGAGTCGCGAATTAGGCGAAATTTCGCTCGCGGCCGATGCGACGTCCGGTGGTGCTAGTTGATGAAATTGTTGCTTCCGTCCCGTGTCGTCCGGCTGTCGCGTGATTTTCAAACGAAATTTAGTAACCCGTGCAAAATAAATTCGCGTTAAACGTGATATAGTGAAGCATGGTGGCCTGGTTGAAGTTCAAGCAGGTGAAAAAGAATTTAAGACACGAGCGTCGTGTTTCTTCCGTTTAATCGTGATTAATGGTATTTGAGTTCAGAATATTAGCAGCTATCTTTAGATTTTAATGACATTGTTAATATCGATATTGTGAATTTCCTTTGGCGAATTAAACGTTACAATAAGTGAAATAACTTCGTTCCTTTTGATGCGTAAGTTTATTTCCAAATTTCGTACGAATATGATAGTGCAAGCGAAATAAGTTAACGCCGAATATCCTCTATCAGAATAGTATACACAGTCGAGGGCAACGAACTAACCCACCAGGTGACGACACAGAGGCCAATGTTATTGTCAGCATGGGCTACCCCCCGGTCGTGCTCGCAGAAATAAAAACGGTCAACGTCGAATCTGTAATACAGTCGAATAAACGTTATCGAAAGAGTGATCTCGAGGTTCTGAGCTTCTTTTCGTCCACTAACCGTCCCTTCCGATTTAGGTATCCTTACAATAATACCCTAGAACTTTCAGCCGACTCCTTAGTTACGTAAAAATAACCAATAAATGTTAGGCAAAAACAGAAGTTGTACATGTTATAAATAAAATGTAGCGTCTAAGTTACTACCGTCTCCTAAAGTTTCATTTCACCTATGAAACCTTTTCATGCAAATCTTCGTTTTTCTTTCAACGCTCGAAACTTAACTCGAACCTGCGATTTACTCTTAACGAAGTGTTCTAAAAATATGGATTCCGCTTGTGAAAAATTCGCCGAAAACGCGTTTCGCGCGAGCAATCGTGGCAGCTTTCACTCATCAATTTCGTCCTGCACGGCCGACGTCATTAGCCCCGTTGAAACGTCACACGCAGGCGGCTCCTCGATCGCGTAATTTTCTATTTGACCAGGCACGCTGTTAATTAGGGGGACGTTGAACAAATGTAGCTGCGTTCGAGCGCCGATTTATTGTCACCCTGCCCCTGTACTCGACGCTCGTGACGGGATGTGACGTGGATTCGGTAATTTCGTAGCCGGCGTCGGATGATTTTTCGATCGGGACCGATGCCTGGCGCCGGAAATCCAACAAACGCGAATAGCCGCCGTTTGGTAGACAAAGGGGGTTAGGGGGTTGGGTAATGCAATATTAACGTCATTCATTCCGCTCGGGGCGAGCGTTGTACGCTGTACATCGGCGCGGAACGCGTTTCGGGGGTGAAACGCGAAAATTCAGAAATTATTAACATTCACACTTGGCCGATTTTACAGAATTCAGCTGAAAATTTCCGGGAACGAAATGTTTTTGTCCCGGCCCGATGAAACAGACTTCCTCCTACCCCAGTGTTCTCTGGTATTTACTACTAATTGATCTCTCGATTATTGGCTCGTAATTGCGTCCCATTGTCGTTGTTCTGGTTAGGAAAATTGCACCGTGAACGAATGTAAGTAAATGTTGTTACTGTTTCATTGCGGATACTAAATTTTCTTCTCGCTGTATCCAATGGCTGATGTATCAATGATCGACAGGCAGGGTGTTTAATTTATGCATTTCAAAAGCTGTATATTTTCAATGGAATTATTGTAATTAATAGATACAAATTCTCAGTCGGCGTACAATTTCCCTTTGCCGTGTTACAAGAGTAAACATTTATCCTCGGCCTCAAACAACAACGTATGGTAGTCTTACAGTGTCCTTTACAATGCTACCAGAATCAGAGTTCAACTTGATTCTTTTAAAATCGCAAACTACCCTCTTTACAATAAAAGAACAATAATTCCGCGGGAACAATAACACCGATCCCCGTCGTCACGATTCCCCCTCAGGCCACAGCCAATCAATCCGCTACCCTATGGTGCACCCCCATATCGAGCCCACACAGGGACGATTGTTTCGTCCCGCGAAAAATTAGCCAGCGAATCGAACGGAGGGTGCTGCTCGACCCTTCGAATAGGTAATTAGAGGGATGATGACCCGCGGCCGCGGGGTCGAGGGTGCGGTATAATGAAACGAAAACACGGGGCGGGGTCAGTTAGACAGAGCACATACCGTGAATTACACGGCCACCCGATATAATATTCCCTCTTTGACCCGTGTGGTGGGATTGATTATGTTTATCTTTCATTAGGAACGCCGGGGCTGATACCGTGAATAATGAATCCTTGCGATTCTCTGGTTTCCGTTCGCGAAACCAAGATCCTCCAGACAGGCGGGAAAGATTGGTCCCGCTTGTTCTTTTGGGACGGTGACTTTTTCCGCGAAATTACGGAGACCTCTCTCTCTCCCTCTCCCCCCTCTCCTCCCCCCTCCCCCTCTCCCTCTCTTTTTCTCTTTCACTCACTCACTCACGCATCCTCTTTCTCTCTCAGTCATTCACTCACTCTGTCAATATCTCCCTCACTTTCTCTTACACACCCACACACGCACGCACGCACGCACCCCCCCACTCCCCCCACACGCACACACACTCTCTCTCTCTCTCTCACTCTCACTCACTTACTCACTCACTCTATCAATCTATCACACACTCTCACTCACTCTCTCTCTCACTCTATCAATCTATCACTCTCTCTCTCTCTCTCTCTCTCACTCTATCAATCTATCACTCTCTCTCTCACACTCTCTCTCACTCTATCAATCTATCACTCTCTCTCTCTCACTCTCTCTCATTCACTGAATCAATAACTCAATCGCTTGCTCACTCAATTACTCACCCACTCAATCTCTCTCACTAACTCACTCAATCACTCTCACTCACTCACTCAATCACTCACTCACTCAATCACTCGCTCATTCACTCACTCAATCTCTCTACCTCTATCTCTGTCCCTCTCTCCCTCTCAAAGGAGAAACGAGGTGATCGCGGTGGGCTAAGAGGTCCGTTGGAATTGAATTGATCCTTTTTGTAACGCGCACGCCGCGCGATTACGTTAATTGAACGGTGAACCGCCCCCGCCCGCGTGCGAGTGGATCCAGGGTGGCGCGAGGCTTTCGAAGATTTGATTTCAAGCTGGCTGCGAGAATGTCGATTCTCTTAATAGAAGTGCACGGTCAAGGTATGTGTATGTCGATGGGAATTGTGCGGACGACAATGTGAATTCGGGTTTTTCGTACGTTTTATATTTTTAAACGTTGTTCGTTTGTTTCTACGCACGTTTTAATACATGTTTCTATTTTATGAGGCTTTTAAAGCATTTTGTATCCATTTTTATATTTTACGAATTTTTTCAACATTCCCTATCTACTTTTATATTTCGTGCAGTTTTTAAAGTACTTTTTATCCACTTTTTATGCAATTTTTGCGTACTTCCAAGCGCTTTTTAACAGCTCACCGAGTTACCAAACTGCTGCATATAACTGAACGTGATATAAAAATATTGTCTACCTGCTTTTAACGTAATAACCCGTGTCGCAGGATAGTTTACTAATCTAGGATTAAATAAAGTTCTCTCAGAAGTAGTTCCACCGTGTTTCTGTGCAATATTTTATATTAATGAGACGCTTCTTGAGAATCGTCTAGGTAATTTATAAAACATTCATGGATTACGGTGTTCCCTTTACTTTCAGCGGGAATTTCGTTTCCATTGTTCGAGATTAAGGACTTCGAATTTTTCCCAGTTTAATTCCCTGAAAATACACTCTCTCCATACACCATGTGTGCGAAACGCGGTGCCGGCACCATTCTATTATTTTTAATAACAAGAGCAGCTCGTTTCTTTCGAATTTTCGTGTGCTTGGCTTCAAACCGACTCCTAGATACAATTTCCCCCAAACAGAAACCCCATGGAGAAAAGAACAACGAACGTCGTTCTTATTTTGCGAAAGAAAAGACAATGTTTCGATATTGAAACGTCTTTTTTTTCTCTTTCTCTTTTCGCAGCTGATCGTTCGGACAATATTTTCCGTTCCTCTATTTCCAATCGCGATTAATAAACACGACTGCAAAATTCAACATAAAACTGGCGACTAGTTATGAATATTCCAATTTCTGCCGAGTGGATCGTTCAGCCCCGGCGACGCTTTTAAATAATAGCGAAGCTTGTTTCCGGTTCATTCGACGGCCGGACTCGGTATAATCGGGAGGATCCATGTTCTACGATTAGCAAACGTAATTTCCAGAACCGATGCGCGCATTATGCATTCATTTTCCATTGTACGGAAAACGGCTAGCCAGCCGGGACTGCATTATTCAGTGTCCTTCGTCGTTGATTATAATCACCGGAGTTAAATAATAAATCGAACGACGTTCGATCCATTATTTTCTCTTGTAAACCCTGCTGCAGAAAACCGATTCCATTTGATTTTATGCCGAAGGTCTCTCGTGAACCAATGCCAATCGATCGATGGTTTCAATTTGAGAGTTGTAAAATTGAAGGTTTCTGCCTTCTGATCGGCGCACAAAGCTGGGTTTCAAATTAATTCGGTGTAAAACATAAAATTATATCGAATTTCTATCACTTGAACCCCTTGGCGTACAAATAAAACGGAATTTGATGCGTCCGAAAAATGCTATTTCATTTGGCTCAACTGAACTCTGGGTAATTTTCAAGCTTCAAAACAGAACATTTTATGTCGAAATTTGCATTGTTATGTTACATCTTAATCAGGTTGAAATATTATGTTAATGGTCAATAATAATAGTAACATTATAAAATAATAAATTAGTAGTTTTGTGAAGTATGAAACATTTCAATACCTTTTGCCGTATCTCAGACGTCAAATGGCACATACAATGGCACATGAGATGGCACACTGTACGCCAAAAGGTTAATGTTCTCTTGAAATATCGCTCTGGAGTTCAATATCAACCTGAAAAGACTAGCTTTCAAGTATGTTTCTTCGTCAATTATAACAATCTTAGCTCACCTTTCAACTTCGGTGAATTTAAGAAAAAAAAAAAAAAAAAAAAAAAAGGAAAACGAAAGTAACAGCAATTTGTGTAAGAAAATAATTTAAAGATTTAACGAGCACTCTTTTTAATAAGAGTAAACCTAATTATGCAGTATGTAGGCAGTTACTCGTAAAATATTCATTGTCCTTGTGTTTGCACGCGAATCAGGGTGACGAGCTTCAACGATTCATCGGGATAAAAAGGAGTGCGTAATTATGGCCGACGGAAAGTGAGTGCCATTGCATATTGCATTTGCATTGCTGTTGCTTTGCGACATGGAAGAAATAGTTGTATTACTAAATCACTCGATTTTTTTTTCTCCGGCTTCATTGGGAACAAGAAATGCAGCGCGTTCCGATTCTTGTAGCTACAGTAGGGGACAAAAGTTTAAGACGAAAGAGTCAACCAGAATAAATTAAATGGTTTCTAAGAAACAGCATAATAAACAAAATTTGTATTCTATGCTAATCGATAAATAGTGTTCTATCGTAATAACAATAAAAATGAATGTATAAATAATATTCGCAAACCATAAAGCTGTACTTTTTACATTATCCTTTCGTCTTAAACTTTTGTCCGCTACTGTACCCGGTGAAACTTTCAGGGCTTCAAAGATTCTTTTCGCCTTTTTATCAGGGAAAACGTGGACGTTCTTTGGACGATTATGCGCTTTTAGGAATAAAATGTAATGGATGGAGGACAAATCCAGAATATATTACAAAATATTCATAGAGATACTTCGCGTTATTCAGAAAATCTTTTAGACCAGTTGTATTCGGCTTCTCTTTCAGAAAGATGTTTTATACGAACCACACCTGTGCGCAGATGTGAAAATATTCACGTAAAAAAAATTCATTTAAATTAGGTGTCTGAATTAAGTGTCCTTCGTAACACTTAACACCTTAACACAACCGTAATCACTCCAGACGAAAAATTAAATTGAACCTAAAACTATATTTCACCGAAAATGAATTTTAAAGCACCCGTTTATCTAAATATTTTCCTCCGTTTAACGCGAATTTTAATCCAGACCTTTTACGACAAATTCCATATATTTCAACGAATCCGCAACAAATCAAAGTGATCGATAAAAACCTCCACACAAATTCATCCCCTTCCATCCCCTTCTGGTTGCACCGCGTGCTACACGGTGCGGGTTAAAAATTATGCGCCCGTATTTTGTTTAACAACAGTCCGGCAAACATTCGCGCCTGTTTACCTTTTACCTCGTTTGCTGACTGTTCGAAAATCCATAAAAATGGGGTCTGCACGCGGCCGGTGAAACGGGGGCGCCAGGGACGAGAGCGTAATCGTTGGCTATCGTGCGACCTATTTCGCGAGCCACGAAAACGAGCGAAGACAGGAAATTCGCATCAATATGCACGGGCACGGATTCGATGGGTCGCGATGGAAATCGGCCGAAATTTTCGCGGGGAAAAAAATCGTCGGCCGGTCCGCAATTTTTCGCGCACCGCCGCCTCGATTATGCGTCCCCCGCGAAAAGAGTATTAACATACCAGATTGACGATTCCTTTCTTTTTTCCTCTTTTTTTTTCGCCGTTTCATCCACACAGGTTGAACGAATTCGGAATTCATTCCTTTCTGTCCTCTTTTCATCGTTGAAAATGTGGAATTCGATTATTCAAGAATCTATTTTAGCAAAAAAACGGCTGGCATTCTCGACGGATTTGTGCGATTCTATTCTTTGAACCGTGTCTTGGGGTAACGAAAAGGGACGATAATTTCGTTGATTCGATTGGAACGGAGTTTTGTTACCGTAAAATTGAAATCAGGATTGGAACAATGTCAATTTATAACGTTACACGGAAACAACGGCATTGTTTATGTTTCCGTTGCGAATTGTAGGGCCGTTTTTTTTTTCCTGACACACAGGTAACGTTTTTTAGGGCCACTCGCAAATTTTGTCGGTTGTCACGAAATTGCAAGGAATTTGAATTAATTTTTATCGCGATGCTTCGTTGCCGTTTTTTTTTTTTGTTTATTTTTTCAATAAAAATTCGTTTGACGAATGCAAACGGAACACGTCGTATAATAATATTCCTGGGTGCACGATAACCGATTAAATTTCACTATCATGTGTTTCGTTCGAAGAGGGTCTACGTGCAACGCGATATTAATAAATAACCAAGTGACGATATCAATAATCAATTCGTTAATTTTATGCATATTAATTTGCGAATCGCGTGACGTGATACCAGAAACGCCGCTCTTGCACCTGATAAAGCTTCTAAATCATTCTCGCGTCGTTTCACCGATCGTTGATCTTACATATTTCATGTAATCGTTAGTTTATCTCGCGATTCCTCGATTACAGTCTTCAACGTGTTAAGCGCTAAGGGTACATTTAAAACATGGTCCGCGTGAGTGTCAGGATGAATATTTAATAAGTTTAGTTTAAATAGTTATTTATTCAGCGTATTGATAAAAATTGAATGCATTAGTTTTCTCGTTGAACACAGGCACAATGGCGATTTTTGCAACAAACTAATTTGTTCCAGGAAATTACTCAAATTCTGGAGAAACGTATCTTCAACCTATGATATTATCTCGTTTGTCAATTTTTTATCCCCAGAACATATCCCACAATATACAAACTCTATTTCAAAACTTTGTCAACTTAATGTCGTTGCCATTTCTTGAATATCAGCTGAAAATCGAAGTAAGTCTAAAATAAGGGGTAACAACCGAAAGTTATGCGCATTTAAGGGTAGTATGTGCATATTACATACAGTATTGGTGAAAATACAATGTGAAGAACGTTGAAAAAACAATAATGATAGTGTTATTAAACTCCAAAGGTTAAAGATTATCGTACGTGAAATATCCATACATTAATTTTAATATATTCTTTAGTATTTCTCTAATACGAAATATGTGAACGAAAACTATAAACACCTATACAAGAATAAAGATTTTACAATAGAATAACAAAATCCCGCGTTATTACTGAAAATAAACACATAAATAATATCGCGTACCGACAAAATGGCCGTTATTCTCGCGGTCGCTGTTTTGATTTAACGCGAAAAATTGTTCGTTACGCCATTCGTTCGTTATAGGATTACCATACTGCACCTATAACGATATAATAATCATTACAGAAATTCTCGCGTCACCCAGATACGGGTTTAATGGCGGTCGAAGCGTTAACGAACGCATGTCATCGGACTTTATCGGCGGCGACCCAGTAACCCTTTGACCCCGCGACTTCCGGTAACTGATTCTTCGAGGCTTCCCGCTGCCACCGGCTGCATCGTGTTGCCATCTAGGCAAACATCGGCTAAACTTCTCCCGACCACGGAGTTTTCTTTATTCACCGCGGGCCGCATCGATACCTCGTGTTATAAACTATGCACGCGAGCGAAACGGTCCTCCGCGCAAACTGCATACACGAGGCTTGACCGACGAGGCGATAGGGGATCTCGAGATTGTATCGAGGTCTAGTTAGGCCGAATGCTCGACGTGCTTTAGGAAACGTTTCGTTTTCGTGCCTTTGTGGCGGGGCTGCTTCGAGTTGATTCGGCAACGTTGATAACACCGGATTGGAATCGGATAGGCGAACGAACGCTTGGTGTTTTTCCAAAGAAGTGGAATCTGATTAATTGATTTAGTTTTACTTTTGCCTTTATATTTAATTATTTTTATTTTTATCGTATCACTTCTTTATGAAGGTTGTTTACCCGTTCGGATAAATAAATAAATTTCGTTGGGGAATTTAGGATGATGTAATTAGCGAGTATGCAGGTTTCAGTGATTTTTTAATTGGTTTAACGTACTGTTGTATCGTTGTATTGTTTTAGGTACTATTGGGCTGCTACATATATTGCTGTATATTACTATGCTCGATTATGGGTTTTACGATATTCTTTGCTTTGTATTTTCAATAATACGATAGATATTTATGCGATAGATACAGTAATCTTTAACCTTTGAATCTTAATACCACTATTATTATAGTTTTTTTTTTTAGTGTTCTTTACTTTGTATTTTCACCGATACTGTATGTCACATGTAAATGATCTTTAACCTTCGGAGTTTAGTAACCGCTATCATAGTTTCTGCAGTATTCTCTACTTATCGTCTTCAATACTATTATATTTCACAAACCTTTAACCTTCGAAAACTTAATATCACTATACTGCCATAAGATTTCGCAATACTCTCTACTTAGTATTTTCAATACAATTATGTTTCTCGTGTAATAATCTGTTGCAACGAAGAAATCGAATTGATAATTATTATATTTAAAAAATGCCTAATACAAGGAAAATAAAATTACAATAAATATTACGATAAATTTCCAAAGGTGTAGGTATCGCGATAAATTTATAAAGTTTCCATGAAAAATTACGAACTGGTCGTTTTGACCTGCCTTAGTAGTTACAGTGTTAATTTGAAAATTTCTTAATCTCGAAATAAGCTATCTCGAATACAAAGGAATTTTCGCTAAAATTCGGGAAACTGAAGAAAAAGGAAAGAAAACTTTTCTCGGTGAAACAGTATTAACACGTTCCCTGCCGGACCATAAATTGAAAAGAAAGGCATATCTCTTTATAAATTTAAACCAGAAAAGCAATCATTTTTAGTTTATTTGACAAAATATTGTTAAAAATATACCTTTTTTTAAAGGCTTTTTTTCGGCGTGGGAGGAAATTTTAGCATGAGCGCCTGGTGAAATTTGCGGTGATGTTTGGTCACGATCGTCAATTCGCAACGCGCTCGATTCTGAATGTAAGGAAAAAAGCAGCGCGATCGCGTCGATCGGCATTACTCGCAGATAAATAAACGAAGCACTATCGCGCTGCATGGCATAATTCGACAGGGATTTTTTAAAACTCGTGGCACTAAAACGGTTAATCTTCATCTGCACGACACCTGAAACATTTTTGAAGCAACACGGTCGCGGTTCGAGTTTTCAGCGGCAGCGTTAAAGATTGTTGCATCGACGCGGGACTGTCGCAAGCAATAACTCTGATGCCGCTCGCAATTGCAATTTATTCCGATCCACCGGCGAATTACATTCCGTGGCGGCGATATAAATGATCGTTTCGCCGGCTGGCCGCCTCTTTATTCATCAAAATACGCTCCGGTGATTGCGGCCCGGTTAACAGCCGTTCGGGAACCTCGATCGAACGCCTTATTGATGCAATCGAGGGAGTGGACCTTGACTCGCTTTTGAGAGTCGTTCTGTTTCGAGGCCGACAATTTCGGTGGTCGACCTCCCGTTTCAATTTGTTAACCCGACGGTATTTTTGGAGCTGGTGTTGCGCATAGGTACTTTGTTTCGGGCTGGGAATTCGAATTTCGGAATTCTTCGAGTATGGGCTGAGATATTGGGTACTTTTCAATTTGTTTCACAATTTTTGTAATTGTGATTTCTTTTACAATTGTAGCTTATGATCGTGACGTTAACAAAGTTCTTAGAGAACTATTTAAAATTGTATTAGAAAAGTTTCTAGATCTCTAAAAGAATATTTTAGGACAATCGTGTGCAAATTATGAGCGATTAAAAATATTATGTGGTACTCGAATTAAACGATTGACACCATATTAATTATGTTAATAGGACCACTGTATTCAAAACTGCACACGATTCGTTTCTTGCCAGATTTCTCCAATTATTATTCCTTTTAACTAGAGCTCTCATCACAAAGGATGTAAATATTCCCTGAAAGATCGATTGACAATTTTTGCAGTTGTGATTCTTTTTACAATTCTGGCTTATGATCGTGATGTTAGCAAAGTTGTTAGAGAACTATTTAAAATTGTATTAGAAAAGTTTCTAGATCTCTGAAAAAATGTTTTAGGACAATCGTGAACAAATTATGAGCGATTAAAAATATTATGTGGTGCTGGAATTAAACGATTGACACCATATTAATTATGTTGATAGGACCACTGTATTCAAAACTGCACACGATTCGTTTATTATCAAATTTTTACAATTATTATTCCGTCTAACTAGAGATCTCGTCACAAAGGATGTAAATATTCCCTGAAAGATCGATTGACAATTTTTGCAGTTGTGATTCTTTTTACAATTCTGGCTTATGATCATGATGTTAGCAAAATTGTTAGAGAACTATTTAAAATTTTATTACAAAAGTTTCTAGATATCTGAAAGAATATTTTAGGACAATCGTGAGCAAATTATGAGCGATTAAAAATATTATGCGGTACTAGAATTAAACGATTGACACCATATTAATTATGTTGATAAGATCACTGTATTCAAAACTGCACACGATTCATTTATTACCAAATTTTTACAATTATTATTCCGTCTAACTAGAGCTCTCATCACAAAGGATGTAAATATTCCCTGAAAGATCGTTCGAAGACGGTGTGAGATAAGAAGAGCGACAGAAAGCGACCGGCCACGGGAACGGGACGAATTAAGTTCTCAGCTCAACTCGATTCAAAGATCGCTTCCGTTACGATGATCTCATCCCTCCTCCTACAATTTGATCGGTGCGCATGCCGCCATTACAGGGGAGAATTACCACTGCTCCTCTTTCCGCGCTGGAAAGTCTATTAAAGGCACAATAGCCGTCTCCGCGTGATCTTCGCCGTTTGCAGAGACCTTCTTACGACCGATTTCACGATCGGCCTTGTCCTTCCCGCCCCTCGAATCGTCTTATCGCCAATCTGGATGTCAAACAAGAGTTGAAAGCTTCTACAATGCGTATTGATTTAACGAAGGACGTTTCGATTGATCGGCGATCGATGTTCTGTGTTTCTCTAAAAGATTCAATTGTTCGCATAATTAATCATCAATCACAAATTGAAGTTAGTTATGATTTGCAGTTATACAGTGATTGTAAAATTATTTGTGCGGCATTGTATTTACTTTAACAGTCGCATGCTGGTTAATTAATAAGGTTATTCAATGGTATTGTACTTTGAGTATACCGAAGTTATCTAACAAAGAAAGAACGTTCATTTTTATGGCTATTGGGATTTATTGTGCCGTGGCATTCTGCGAAATTCCTCCTTATAATTGTCTGAACCTTTTGTGCGCCTGCCCTAATTGCCGAGCTAATAGCTCATACTCCACGATGCTGTAGGTTCTAAATCACTTAATAAAGCGTATTGCTCCAATTAATATCGTATTTCACGCTGTTTAAAACAATTATACCATAATTCCTTCGTAATTAAATTTTTAAGCTGCGATAATTGAAACGTACCTTCTAAACTGTTTGAAAAACTCCTCTTATTGCTATAATATTATACGTTAATACAATCATATTGCTGTAATCGCTAAGCTGCTCTGCTGTTACACAAACTTACAAATTCTTTTATTTTCTGCCGAATGTTTAACGCTTTGCGTACAGGTTATTCTCGTTTTAACCCTTTGTATTCGAAAAGCAACTCGTAGTCGTTCAATAATACTGATTTCAAAGATTTTCAGTTGCCAAATTATTTATTAAGATTCGTTCATATTGAACTTCATTTGGTTTAGTTAAACAATGTACTAAAATTTACGGTTTTTCGGACTTCATGAACAAAATTTGCAAAAGCAATTACCATTATTCCTAACAATTTTTGCCAACTTTCATCGATGGAGCGATACAAATATACCCAAATCTATATTTCCCTCTAAATTCTGCAATTTCAAATTCTATTCGATGTACATCTTGTTCCTTAGTACATGTTTCTTGGAAATAGATGTACAAGGAACGTCCATAAATCTAGTGTTAATGCGATCAGAATTATTTACTTTCTGGCATCGACGAGTCCGTTTTTCCATCCACTCCGCTCGCAGCTTCATCTTCCCGCGGAATTCGAGGCTGCATCCCGTTCGAGGTGCCTCGAACGGTCATCGAACGCGATTAAACCAGCCGGCACCGTGATTTTTCTGTCCCTCCCGCTCTCCTTTCCAACCGGGCGTTTCGTTAAAGTCGATTTTATCGGCGTAATCGGCGGCATTACGTAAGGAATGGGTCGGGGCTGCTGGGAAGGCTATTAAGATCGTTCCTGGTGAAAATCGAGTGGCCCGATAACTCTTTCGAGCCCGACCGAGTGGCCGATAAGTCTTCGCGACAAGCGAACGATCAATCAGCTCTGGATATAAGTCGTCCATACCTCTCCAACGTTATCGAAATCATGGCGGTAGAAAGGAACGGAGGCTCTTATTCGCGCGTTTCGTCTTTTCGAAGATCACCTCGATATTTCCTCGTGAGAGATCGGGCGATCCGCTGAAAATTCAAGCTCTATTCGGAATTACAGTTTTCATAACTTATTGTTATTATTATTATTATTATTTATTTCTTTATTTATTTCTTTTTCTCCCCTTTTTCAAGGGGGATTTTCCGCACTGGACGGGACTTTGCCAAGTCCAGCTTGGTTTTTAACTGTTGTGGTTTAAGTGGTTTCTGACTGTGCTGCATGTATGTAGTATTATCGCTTTTTGTATTTCGCTATGGGTATGTGTGGTTATTATTATTATTATTATTATTTTATTATTTTATTTGTGAACGGGTTAGGAACTCTTTTTATACATAATGATGTAAATATAAATTGCACGCGATACAAAAACAAAAAGGCAACAGAAAAAAAGGAGCACAAACAAAATTCTTATAACTCTTTTTGCTTAAACTATACGTTTGCTATAACTTTTAACTTTCTTATAACTTGAAACTTTTTTTTTAATTAACCCTTTGCTCTCGTACGTCTCAGCGTATGCGACATCACAAGTTCCACCGTGGAATTTTCATTTTTTTTAATTATACTCATGAAATGTTACAACTAAGTATGCTAATAACGTATTGGAAAAGTTTCGTTTTGATTGAATAAAAAAAAATAAATTCCGAGTTGGCGGTAATTCATGGTCATATTAAATTCGAGTGCAAAGGGTTAAGATGCTTACGCGATAATAAGTAGTTGTAGTGTTTCGCAATAGTCGTTTTAAAGTTTGTATTTACGTAAAAATACGATCTTATTCTTATTGCAATTTTGTTGACTTATTAGATGTATGCAAAAGTTACAGTTTCTTTAAGTTTTCTTTTACTCGCATATATTAGTATAAGAGTTGCAATTTTTGTTAATGCGTTAGGCGTATGCAGGAGTT
Organism: Tetrapedia diversipes; assembly: GCA_033822845.1. Classification (NCBI taxonomy): domain Eukaryota; kingdom Metazoa; phylum Arthropoda; class Insecta; order Hymenoptera; family Apidae; genus Tetrapedia; species Tetrapedia diversipes. The sequence goes on from JAOPTO010000845.1 coordinate 41,747, forward strand.
TGAGCTTTTTCTAACTATCTTTTATTCGTATGCAATACTTGTAAGCGTTACCAGCTAATTTCCTGAATATTTTAACCTTATAAATACTGGTAAAGTCGGAAAATTGTTTAAATTTAAAATTCATAGCGTGTATTGCATCGTGTTACGGAGAACGAGAAGTTTCATCTCGTTGTTACATCGAGTATCACGTTCGCATCCTTAAGCCGTGTTCTTACAGTCTTATATTGCATTTTAATTAAAAAATTACACCAAAGATATTCGAATCCGTGCTACGTATACTTTCGCGGGGGCCTCTGTTGGAAATTCGTATCCTAACGAATAAACAAAAATCAATCGCCTCGAAGAAATATTTATGTAAATTCGAGCTATCGGCTGAGGAGGTTCCAGGTACGGGTCAAGTGGTTTTCCTTACCACGCTGTGCGTAACAATTAGAGGACCCTAACAAACTGTGTCCTTTAGCCTTTTTCTATTCATTCGAGTCTTGCCTGTCGCTGTGTAGAGATCAGGTTCAGAAAACGATATACCTTCCGTTAGAAATAAAGTTTAGTAAATTCTTAAGTGAACAGTTATCGTTATTTTATTCCTTTCAATCCATAATCTCGAATTCTCCGACAAGATTTATAATTCAATTTGGAATTCTGGTTCCATTTAGGTTCACATTTCTGTTCTTGCGCGATTCAGAAGTGTTACGGTGAATCGGTCTCTTTACGAGAACAAGAGAGAAAGTTGCAGCAAGGATTTCGAAAGTTCGTAAGCTATGCGATTCCCAAGGAGAATTTCTAACTCGCCGGGATTTATGGTTTCCTCAGGAATTTTCAGCAATATCTGTTCACGCTCGACCATTCTATTTCATCGATTTCCAAACAACCTTCGCTCTAGCATCTCTAGATCTTTCCTCGGTTAACCTAACGCGTTTCCCTCGTCCTCCATCCCGTCCTTTCCCTTCCTTTCTTCGCTTTTTTGCCGCAACTCTTTCGGTCGCCACGAAGTCTATCGGAACGAGCTCCAACGAAAGATTTAAATAGCCATCTCCGTTAAGCCAGACTCGCCTAATTCTTAACTCCAGGGTCCCGCAATCCGATCACGTATCCGTGATTCGTGTCGTGGACAGGTGCATAAGAAACAAATTTGTTCTGCGTTACCTTCACCTCCTCTGGATCGAAATCATCGAGTGGGTGAACGAGTGCTTTGGGTTTCATCTGATAAAAACCAATATTTTTGCTTGTTTCTTATGCAGTGACTACTTATAACATCGTTCGTAATTATTCTGTTTTTTTCAGTGCAACTTTCAGTTCCTCAAAAGTTAACAAATTAATTTAATTTATCCTAAATTAATCTAATTGACTGTTTGTGTACAGTCAAAACATTTCCCTTTGCCTAGTATATCAACAGAAAAAAAGTAATTATTCGTTTCTCTCTCTCTCTCTCTATCTCTCTCAAATAAAAGTAGAAAGATGAAAATTGAAATTTCACATGGAACAAACACTTCTATATTCTTCTATAACAAAGATACTATACAAAAATGTATTACACGACGCTTTCATTTTTTTTCCACGGAGAAAAATTTGTTCACAAAGGTTGGAGCAAAAATGTTTGGCATCTTCTGTAACACAAGAGCAGACTTTATCATACAATACGTCTGTATCCCGCAGGCAGAAGATTTTTTTACAATGTCTGCTCGCCGCAAAAAGGAGGACTTTACGCGTGTCTTTTTTCCCCGCGCCTGTTTACGGAAACGAGTTCCAACCAAATCCCATTTCTCAGGTCGTTAATACTTCCAGCAGAATGGTCGCACCCCTCCTTGCCCTGTCTGTATTCAGCCGGTTTCATTTTAACGAAGTAATACAATCGCGTTGAGCCTGAAAATTGCGTTTTCACGCGAGTATGCGGTTCCCTCCGTTCCCTCCGCAACGAAGAGTTTCCCGGCCCGAAAACAAACCGTTCCGTAATTGGAGCTCATTATCGCGACACGGCCGTAACGTCCGCTCGTATCGCGGAGGAGAAGAAAATCGGTCTTCCAACGATTTCTTTCGTTGGAATTTAATTAAAAAACAATAAGGTGCATTTTTCGTAATACGGTGAAACGGAGAATCGGGTGAAATGTAGAGAATGAGAAATGCAGAGAAATAGAAAATGTTGTGGCGTGTGGATTGATTGAAAAATGGAGAAATTGACCGTCGAGACTCAATCCTTTAGTTGTGATTTATTAGCAACGATTTCTTTCGTTGGAATTTAATTAAAAAACAATAAGGTGTATTTTTCGTAATACGGTGAAACGGAGAATCGGGTGAAACGTAGAGAATGAGAAATGCAGAGAAATAGAAAATGTAGCGTGTGGATTGATTGAAAAATGGAGAAATTGACCGTCGAGACTCAATCCTTTAACACTATTCTTACCACAACCGGTCAAATGACCGTTTTTAAAATTTTGATTAGAATTTCATAGATGCAACGTAATTGAATCTCCTTTAAACGTTAGACTTTTTCTGAAATATCCGTATAACACATTTTTCAATATTTACTTCTTTTTCGATTGTTTATTTTTTGGGAAAAATTTGAAATCTGCCTTACGTGGGAATGTCGTGGTAGGAATAGGTATACGTGAAGTGTCGGTAGGAATAGTGTTAATTGTGATTTATTAGCATCAGTTCTTTGTCGGATGGTGTAATTTTAGGTTTCCAGCTATTTTAAGAATCGATCTTAAGCTGCTCATTGTTATTACTAATAATTCGCGAAAATCAGCGTTGAAAGAGAAAGCGTTTAGTAAAAGTATTACGAATCGAGTAATACTGTTGTGGATCGTAGGAAAAACCTTTTTATTACTGATTATTAACTATAATACTTTATTTGTTACCTTATTCAATACATTTCCTTAATCCTAACACTTTAATATTACGCCTTCTTTATTCTCACACATTCTCCGTGGGCAATGCTTTCCTTCAGTGACCATCCAACAAATACAAAAGTATTGCAAAATTAGGGTGTTTGAATATTGCTAATAATTAATTCGATCTCTTGAACTTGCAACGCGGGCGGTTCAACTTATGTGTATCTAGATCACGACGACATAAAACTGCAAGAACGCAGTTTTTCGACGCGCGTCGAGAATAAGGTGCACGTGAAATTACCGACTTGATTTACGTTGATATTATCACGGGAGAAAAATGGACTGAATAAACGTTGCGTGGCTCTAAAGTAGACGCGGGCTGGATTAGATCAAATCTTTCTGCATATTAAATCTTTCTGAGAAACCGGTAAATTTTAAGCGAATTATTTATCGCGTAAAAGTGTACACCTTCTGTTTTATAGAAAGGTTGTAGCGTAGCCGTCGTGAAAATTTACGGTCGAACTTTTGCAAGTTTTCATGCAAAAGAGAAATATTACGTTTCTTACAAGCGTATCCCCTAGTACCTATAGTATCATGAAAATATTTTTTTATCGCTCTCTTATACCATATTATTTTACGCAAAACGTATATCTCTGCAACAATCCGTCGCATATTTAGTATAACGAAACCTAAGATACAAACGAAGTTCAATCAAAACTAAATTAAAGAAAGCATTTAACGCTTAACCAACCGAACAAGAAGATCTCCAATTTTTTCCTTAACAAGCCACTGCCACTGATTTTCTTTACTTTTGTTGTTAGTCAGTCTTGAACTGGTGTTGAATTTATCAACAATTGTACTTTGGAAGAGCAGAAAATGCATTCGACGAACAACGCTAGTTCAAAACTAACTGACAACAAAAATAAATAAAATCAATGGATGCAGAAGAAAGAATGGCAGATCTCCCTATTCGTTTGGCTAAGCGTTAAGACAAAGTTCTCGATCACCGGAAGTTCAAGTCATTCGACGGTTCTTTAGTTCGCGTCGCAGTTCCCTTCCTGTTTCACGAGGAACTTTTGGAAAATCGATCCAGAAGAGGAAATCGGAGGGTCGAAATGAGCGGGGGCGTTGAGAATGGTGTCGTTTGGTCAGCCTCTGAATGGAAGGGTCCCCAGGACCGGAACCCGCATGAAATCCTTCGGATCTTTCGAATAGTTCACGCGACAGGCTGCTTTCACACGGCCACGACGATGAGAAACTTTCGACGATGGTTCTCTTTTTCTTCGTTAACGCGGTATCGACGACAACCCTCTTTGATCCTTCAGTCCTACGCCGGGTGGTTTAGATTTTCCGGAAGTGTTGCCGTCGTTCCGTCCCAGATCTTCCGGTTACGACGACGGCAATTCTTATAATTCATCAGCGGTGTGCTGCGAAGGTTGACTTTAACTATAACTTTTAGTCGTGCGGTCCCTTTGAACGTTTCGGTGTTCAACCCTTTCGCTGCGACAGTTCAATCCGTCGAAATACCGTCACTGAACGGAAACTCGCGTCAGAAATATGCACAGTGTGCGTGGTTTTTGTATATACATTTTTCTAAGTCTTAAATAACAACTGTGTACTGAATAAAACCATCGTTGCTCTAATTTTTAATATGAAAAGACTTACAAAATTATTCAAATACAAAATACGTTTAGATGTCGCCATACGTGCGGCGTTCGAAGCGAAAGGGTTGATTTTAGAGAAATGGTTCTAATAGAGATCGAGTGGAGATTTGTAATGAATTGTTTCCAAAAAGTTCCACGTCTCGTTTCCATGGTAATTTAATAACTCGTGATTTTGAACTCTTGATTTATTTCGAAACGGAATTCAACAAAAGCCAGATTCTCAACGGTTCGAAAAATAGAACGATTTTCTTCGAAGCTGGATTAAACGAAAGCTCGTTCCTGTTATAATGTAGCAGAGCACGATAACGTAGCCTGATTAAACAGCGGAGGTTAATAGACACCGAAAAAAAACGTCCGATATCGATAATTGTTTTCGTTCTACACCCTCTCGCGAGAAAGTTTCAAAGCGAGGGCTACACAATTATCGCAGCGGAAACGTTGGTGGGACGGAAATAAATAGGGACGAGGAGATTGAATCGCGTGGTGTTGGGAAGAGAGCAAAACTCGTTCTCATTGACGACCAAGTAAATGAATTACGCCTGCAACCTAACAATAAGATCCCCCGGGAAACACCCTCCAGCCCCTGCATTCGTCTGGTTTAACGAGCTTTCTTTCGAATGGAAACTGAATTGCGAATTCCGTTCGATTCGACGGACTTATTATTAAAAAAAAAAAAGAAAAAAGAACAACAACAACACGACCGAGCGGATCGATGCGCGAGGAATTTTCGATATTTGTTGAATTGAAATAACTAAAAATCGCGGAGATACGCTTAATGCTACGCGTGTTAGGGATGGGCAGTAAGGGTACTCGGATTAACACGTTGAACGCCACGTCACCCATATCTGGGTGACGGCTATGTTTCTTGTGAACGGTTGACACTTTTCTAATTAAAACAAGATTTTGGAGGTAATTTATACTAATTTTATTTGTAACACAATTATGATAAGTATATACGATATAAAGTAACAATAAATTATAAAGTAAATATAACATTGCGCTGTTTACACTCCGAGTCTCGGGTTTAGGTCTTGGGAGAAACTCCACCGATTTACGCTGGGCGTTCAACGTGTTAAATAAGAACAACTCGAGGTCCGCTTTCTCTAAATTCCTCTGAATGACTACCTTTATTCTTTCTAGTCGTCCTTACACTCCTAGGGTCGGGGGTCGGTCAGAAAATTACCTGCCCCCGACCGGCACTCCTTTAGGTGGGGAGGTACAAATTAAATAATGCTTTTTTTTCCAAATCCAACAATATTCACCGAACTGCGCGCAAAACAAAATAATTAATCGAACCGATTGAGAGGGCGGGGACGCATCGACGAACGACGGACGGATGATTAATCCTGTGAGTGATGTAGATCAGAGGTGTCCAAAGTGGGGTACGCAGGAAATTCTAAGGGGTATGCCACCGTTTCTCTTCAAAGTTCCCTGCATTCGTCTGCGAAGACGATGTGCAACGCGGGCGTATGAAACGGTCGTTCTGCCATCGCTACACCATGGCGCTATTAATATCATGGGGTATATTTAGATTTCAATGGGGAAGAGAGAGCCGGGACCACGAGTTGCTCGGCCGATACGCCGTCTGCAAAGTAAACGAGGACTCCGGCAATGAATCCGCGATAAAGGAATTCGCGTTTCTTTGTCGATGCGATCCAACGGGGGGCACGTTTGTGTTTTAATAAGAATCATTTTTGATGAAGGGAATACGGTGAAATGAAATTTGGGATTATCATCGTGGGAGAATTCATGATTCTTTGAACAATTATGTACACGTTTACTTTACTTTCGTTATTTTGTAATAACTGTAAATACAAGTGAAACGTTTGAACAAGTTTTGCAGGATACATAAATTGTTCGCTAAGCCACGAAGGAATACCAGTTCTTTGTGTTAAAAGTATACTCGTAATGCATAAGTGCACGTAATTACCGTTTGTCGTTGATCTAAAATTTTAGTGGAACATAAAGCACGTACATTAATTTTACACATTTCAAATCATCTCATAAGCATTCACTTTTAACGTGATTACCGCTCAGTTAACGGGCTATCTAATTAAACGACAATAAAAGCTTTGTGTCTGAATTACAAATTTTCTTTAACTTTTAACCCTTTGCGCTCGAGAGTCGCCAAGTGATAGTTTCGCAAATTTTCAAACTTTAGTTAGTTCGTTTATTAGTCAGGCTCAGAGGTTAAATAGTCGCATATGTAAATTTTAGTATATCGCTTAACTAAACTTAAACGACGTTTAATATAGGCGAACTTTAGTAAATATTTGGAATTTGAAGATTTTTAAAGTTAGTATCATTAGACGACTAACGGTCACTTCTCAAGTGCAAAGGGTTAACCGTAACAGCGAAAAAACGATTCACAGAAAATCGCTCGAATTAAAGAATCGCATCGTCCATGTTGCGTAACTGAACGCCAACAAAGCAACGACGAAAGAATCGAATAAACTTAATTTGGAGCGTACAGAATTTAGAATTGCTAGAATTCGCGAAATCGCCGTGATACGGTGGCGAAACGATATTCGATCGTGATCGATGTTGTTTCCTCGATTAACAGCGACCAATGGGCGCCGGTCGAGGGTCGGCACGTGTTTTATTTCTGGATCTTTCGTGCGTTCTGAACGGACATCGTTTTCTGGTTCATATTTATAATTAACGCGACCCGAGGTTTTCGCGCTCTCGCCCGCGACATCCTGTTTCTCCGGTTCTCGTTGCTCCTCCTTTTTCTCGGGCACACGCTGCTGGATCCTCAGGGATCGCCAACACGTGACGGGCAAACGTTTCGTCATTTCGCGGACGCGCCGCCGACGAATCTTCCGCGAATGGATAAACGAACGTAGCGAGGAAACCTTCTGGGGATCTCGTTGAAGGTGTTCAACCCTTTGACTGCCATGCCGAAATCACATGTTTCACGCTACGAAAGTACACCGGTAAATGCAAGACTTCGTAGAAATTAATTTTTTATTTTCGATGTTCTAATAAAAATTTTTAATCATTCAATTGGACACTTTTTACTTCGAAGTATCCTCTAATTAGCGGTAATCTTCGAAATACACTAACTATCAATTTTTATTCAACTCTAAGTAATTTATTAGACAGTTTAATTAACCCTTTGACATTATTGCTAAATGCAATATTTCATAGAAATTAATCTTTTGTTTCCGATGTTCTAATAAAAATTTTTAATCGTTCAATACGACCTTGTCCGGGTCCTTCAGCCCCCTGGTTCCGTATTTTAACGTTTTCGTGCTTTCTAAAATACCAGATATGGCTCTTCAGAAAGTACGTTAAGTGAAAGCTGGTTTTCGGTTAATGTTTACTTCGTAGTATTTCCGTATTCAATTTCTAACACGTAAGCGCGTGAAGATTTACCAAAGATTCACCATAACTCGTGTATTCAAAATAGCACATATATATACCTCTGTAGTATTCCACAGGATCTGTTGTTGCCAATCCCCATCGCCACCCGTCGTCCCACGTTACATCACCCACACCAGCGCGTAACGAGCTACTTAACGAGCAAGTTACCGCGAAACAAACTCCCAGCCGTGAACCTGGTCCACGTTCCCATCACGAGACCGATCGTCCACGAGTAGATCGTGGCCCGAACGGTGTTCCTAGCCCCAGGTACCCGAAACAATATCGCTGGATATTACCGGCGGACACGCCGCGGAATATATCAGATCCGGTCCAATTACAATGTCCCGATACCGTTCCATCCCACGTAAGCTGTTTTCGCAGGCTACCCTCGACTCCTCCGCTCCTCCGTGCCCCCCCCCCACCCCCGGATAGAAAACGCGTTTACGTTCTAAGCTGGGGCTTAATATAAGCCGTTGACCGGCTCCTGCACAGTGATTTCCCCGTCGGGATAACCTGCTCGTTCCGGGCAAGCCGAACGCAAGAGACACGCAAGAGGAGGGATCCTCGATCGATTTCCTAGGCGATCTCCTCAGCGTGGCGGCCGGAGGAGAGAGATTAGGTCAGGGACCAGAGAAACGGGTTAGCCTACGTGCCTCCGTCTGTGTGCATGTGTGCGCGAACGCGTATAAGCGACGCTAGTCGTACACACACACAGGCCCGTGTATCCGAGTGATGAGATGATTGGCCCGCTAATGAAACCTGATAGAGAACCTCGCCACGGCTGCCTCGTTGCGGATTATTCTGTCGTGCAACGCGATGGATCATCCCGGTGATCCCGTGCAGGCACTTCCGCCTGGATCGTCCGCCTCTGTGTACGCTCCTCGCCTTCCCCTTCGAGCGGCACTACGAGCAGTGACGCGCGGCGATTGCGACCCTTGGAAGCGGAACGGAGGCTCGGTGCTTACGCTGGTTAACTGGTTTTCTTCTCCCTTCGTGGGGGAGGGAGGGACCCTTTTTGGGGAGATAAGGGTGCGCGGTGGAAGTTTCTATAAGGGGGGAGGTGGAGTGGTCGAGAGATCGGGTTTCCTTTCGTTGGAGAGCTTGTTTGGAGATGTTGTAGTATTGGTGCGACGTTGTTACGTAAGAAGGATGTCGATGAGTTCGATTAGTGAGTTCGTGAATATTGTTGTGCTTACTTTGTTACTGACTGAAAGACTAGCGCAGAGATAGTTTTTCTTGTACGGTGCACTTTAGGTTTCTCTTAAACGAATAAAACGGTGTTACGTTCGATGCCTTCTGTGCTATTTTATTTATAAGTCAACAATACTAGAAATCAATATGAAGCAACAAAACGAATAATATTATTGTAATAATTATCGATGATCGCATAGCGTTCCATACCTTATGGATATCGCCACTGTCCAGTACTAGGTGCCATTTGGCTTTTAAGGATTCGCGATAAAAAGATAATTCTACCGATGACTATTTTCGTCTTAAGCACAACTCATTCGTTTCGATCTTATCATCGAATAGCAGACGATTAAATTGTCTCGAGTAGAATATCATGGGAATCGAAAGCGAACGCGACAAATTGCGAGTCGTTCGGTGCCAGCTGGTGGCAACCCTTTCTGCCATTTTTCCGTCGCGAGCAACCGGTCGTCGGGAAAAATCACGCGCTTATCTGAGAAATAGGCGGCCATAAAGAACCGGAGGAATCGGCGCGAGATAGTGTGATCGTCTGGTATAAGTTGACTCGGTATCGCGGCGGTGGCCTGTCGACAAAATGGCGAGTGATAAAGCGCGCGTAGGATCGCACCCTCGAAACGAGGAATCGGCCGTGGAAGAAATATGGCGTTTGTCTTCGACTTCCGTTCGCTGAAACGTTCTCAGGCTACGACTGAAAAGTATAATAAATCTTCTCTGTAGATAACTTTCAGATGTTGCATCTATATCGGACGTATGATAATTAATAAGGTAATATAGTTCTGTATTGATTAATACAAGACATCAAATTCGTTTTCACTGAACTATTTCCCAAATATTAACCCACGAACGACGGACACCAGGTCCATTGTGACCCAGTCATGAATAGTTTTAGAAACGTTTATCACGTAATGCGTTTGACTTTCATTCGTAGTTGGTTTTATGTAAATTTCATATGTGCAATTGCACCTTCGAAACGTTTATACACAATTACTTTTTATATTCGACTGCTGAAATTGTCTCAAAAGCGTCCACCGTGCGAGGGTTAATCACTTCATTTTTGTCGATTCTGTGGTCTTAAGCTTTTGTCCGTTACTGTGGACACTTTTTCCCCGACTACCTTTACAAGACCTTTCGCCGTGTCGCAGCGCTCCTATTTCCCGCCGCTTACTTTTCTGGTTTTCACGGGATCGAAGCGGAAGGAAAGAAAGAGACGAGGGAAAAATGGGAGGAACAGGGTGCAGGATAGAGAGAGAGAGAGAGAAAGAGAGAAAGGGAGGCAACAGCCGTTTGAACATCAACAGCTGCATCGCAGCCCGCCGCCCCAGCTAGCCCCGGCCTCCTCTATTTGCTCGTCTTACATTCTTCGTGGAATAGTTTGGTCTCGCCGCGGATATACATACCGACTACGCCCAGAGAGAACGAAAGAGATTAAGAATATCTTTTTCGGGGGCATCGTTACGCCGCCGGGGCGAACTCTGTTTCCTTCGTTCGCCGAGTAAACCGGCGCCGCCTCGCGCGACCGAAGCACCACTGAGCCTCGTGGAACGGGAAAAAATATCCGTGTCGACCCCTGAACCCGAAACCCGCGTTCCCGACCGCTGGAGGAACGCAGGGACGCGAGAGCCTTGAACAGAGAACCTTCCTCGAATTATAAAATACCTCTGCATAAGCAGCATCGCTGGTAATTTAGAGATTCAGCTCTGAAAAAGGGGTAGATCGATGGAATAATTAGTTCTGTGCAAAGTTACTAACATTTCTTTATGGGAAACGCATATTTATTTGATTGTCGTGCTTGTAATTAGTTTCGATATCCTTGTTTATCTTATGTACAGTGGCGGACAAAAATTTAAGACGACAGGACAATGGTAAAACCTAACCTTATAGTTCGCAAATATTTTTTATCTATTCATTTTTTTGGTCATTATGGCAGAACACTATTTATTGATTAGCATAGGATACAAATTTTATTTAATTAATTAATTTATTTTCTTCGACCCTTTGATCTTAAGCTTTTGTCCACTACTGTAGGTACCTGCCTCTGTTAAAAAGTGGGTTCTTATGCCTTTATTAGTTTTGAACACCGATATTATGAAAATTTGTATTCAGAAAGAAATCCTTTTTCTGGGGGGGAATTTTTTGCATAAGCTCAATATTTACAATTCCATGATATTTGCTCTTACTATTGATTATTTTTCGCCGTTCCCTAATTCACTTTTCTGTGAAAACTGAAACCAGGAATCAAATACACACGCACGTGCATACAGTACTTTACACTGGTATGGATTTAATATAAGAAGCTTTCACGCTTCGAAAGTGGAAAGTAATGGCGCGCCTGCGTTATAGAATTCGTCGAGTTTTTAAGGGACAACAGATTGATCGGGAAAGTGGATTTCTGGGTCACGTGAACGTGAAGCGATTACGGGAGCTCTCCGAGGAGTCTGGTTATTGGAGTTGCGGGATATACGTGACAAAAATGGCAAAGGGAAAACAGAGGCGCTGCTCATAGCGATGGGATTAGCCCGGAGGGAAAATGCAGCGCGGAACTTTACGGGCGTAAGACAGTTGCTGGGACTTCTTATGGAGTTGGGGAGGGGGGGAGGGACTCGTAAACTCGGTGGATGCAAGACAACAGGGTATATACAGCTCGTAGCCGCGAGGCTCTTCTCATGGGAAAGAGAAACCCTCGGTCGTGTAACAGCGACCAGGTTCATGGTCACGGTTTCGCCATAAGGAAAATGAATTTTCTTAAGGTTTTGTACGTATACTGCAGGCGGTGTGCAACCTTAGGAACTTAATAAGCGGAGAAAACCTGAGAAAAAAATTTGAGAGCAGAATAACTGTAGCTTTCTGCGAGAGATATAATTTTCGTAAATTGCTCAACATTCTGTTCGAGATTAATTTCCGATTGGGGACGATTAAGAATAGTTCTTGTAGCCTCAGGAGATTTGAAACTCAAGAATTATCGGAGTTTTTTTTATCAGAACCAGCTATACGTAACTTTACCAAGTTAAGAAAAGGGGATTAAAAAATGGTAATTGGCCATTTCGGGTCGAATGAAAGACAGACACGAGGAATGTGAAATACTTTCTTTAATAATGATGCCTGACCAAGCAAATATATATATATATAAATCTATGATACATCCACGTTTCGGGGCCAGTCGTTGAATAAAACTCGCCTCTCACTTTCTCTGTTTCATCTCGAACAAAGGAAACGGTACAACGAATCCGAACAAGGTTTATCTTCCGCTCAAAAACTTCCCTCTTACTTTCTTTTTTTTTACAAAAGCTTCTAAAAATAAAAAACTAACATCGTAAAAATTGTTCGGTCCTTACACGTATCTGGCACTGTTCTCGACGTTCCTCGCTCGCTGACACACACCAGCCACGAATAAATTCGTCGTTGCTCCACGAAGACATAAGAGTACATCTTAACAGAGTAGTCCCGGCACTCTCGTGCACGTATTATCACAGACAATCGACGCAGGGCGTTTGCTATACCCTCGCCATGTTCGCGGAATCCTGATCGGGTTTGGTGGGTAGCGGCCTGTTCGCCATCTTGGCGGCCGGGGTCGATGTTTGCGGTTCAGGTAATTCGGAGTACAAATGGGCAGTGGCGTCGGACGGTTCCGCGTATTCGCATAGCAACGAGCTAGGCCTCTTGTTGTTGGCCATCTTCGACCCTCCCAAGATGCTCTCACCGAGAGCCTTCAGGAAGCTCATGGGTCTGCCCTGGTTCCGGTGCGCCTCGAACTTCGGGCTCTCTGGCGGTGGTGGCCTACGGTTTTCAGTCTTCAGGCTGCCGAACGCCTGGCTCGAGTGCTCGTTGATCAGGTGGTCGTTCACGACGTCCGGTGGCAGTGGCTGGGGCGCTCTTCCGGCTAAGGTCGCCAGGATGGGTTGGGACAGCCGACTGGTGCTGGGAACAGTCTCGTCGCCGGGTAGCTCCGCGTACAAATGGTTCTGCTCGTTGGTTCTGCGGTCGCGGGGCTCGGTGTACTCCGTCAGAGGTGGCCTGGTTTGTATCCCGTTGGGCAGCAGCTTCTCCAACGAGGGCGCCTTGGTACCCACGCTAACTGAAGGCTTCGTCGCGCCTTTCGTTCGCCTCTGTCTGGGCTGGATCACATCGTACGCGTTCTCGTCCCTGCCGGATGGCTGTCGGTCGTTGTTGTTGTTATTGCAGCTCTCCTCCACCTTGATCAGATCATACAGGTGCTCTATCATGTCCCTGGCTTGGTTGTAGTTGTCGGGGTCGTTCAGCCTCTCTCTGAGATCTCGCAGGTACTCCTCCGTCAACTCCTCCGGAAGGGTTTGCGTGGCCTTGTTCTCTGTGTAAGGGTACAGTCCCTCGGTGGCCCCCTCTTCCTCCTCCTCCGTCACCTCCGCCTGGGTTTCCACCTCGAGGATTCGCGTCTCAGGCTGAAGACCCGCGTACTCGTGCACGCTCAACCTGGATATCGACCTGGCGGAGGTGGCGGCAGTCATGCCGCTGCTGGGCGACAGCCAGCTGGCGAGATTCATCAGGTGACCAGAGGTTAGCTTCGGGCAAACGCCGCTCCGTCGCATGTACAGGATCCCGGAGGCTAGGATCACCACCAGCACGATGAACACGGCTATCACGCAGATCACCACGATGATCCTTTTCTCGCGTTGCAGCTGCTCCAGATCGCTCATCTCTATGTCGAAGTAACCCTTGTGCCTTGGGTACACGTGCGGACCCACGCTCGGCGGGGTAACGCTCGGCTCTGGCTTGGCAGACGGTTTCTCGCAGATGATGTGATCGCCGGGCGCGCAGATGATCTTCGTGAAATTCCTCATGGACATGTAACCCTGCGGCAGGTTGAAGCACTTGTCCAGGAGCTGGTCGACCATGCAGAAGCTGGAGTCCATCATCCACGTCACGGAGCTGTTCTTGCCGGTCACCTCTCGTATCCAGTTGTCCAGGCCACATCTGCACATCTCCTTGAAGTAGTTGTTGCCGACCCGGGCCGTGTTCACCCGCTGAGAGATCGCGGCGAATTTCAGGGAGCCCGGTCTGGCCTTCTCTATGTGATTCCCCGTGAATGAGAACTCGAAGTTCGGCGCCGAGGTCGCGTCCACCTCGGCCGTGATCGCGTCCGGCTCCAGGTCGACGAACAGATTGTAATCGATGGCTATGTGATTCCATTGGTGCAGCACGATCGCACCCTGGTGCAGGTTCAGGAATTCGTTGTTGTTGAAGGTGACGGTGGCCGCGGATATGTCGATGGCGCCCGTCTCTACCTCGGACAGCCTGCAAATGCGAGAGGAAACTTTGTCGTGAACTTTGCGCGTTACAAGAAGTTTCTCCGCGAAGGTTCGTGGAGGGAAAGTTGAATAGTTTCGTTCATGTGTCTTCGCAAATGGAAAATGGACTTATCTCGTGCTTACAGTTGGAGACAGTAATCTTTCGAGTAAACGATGGCATAGGTAATAAATTCTTCTCGTACAACGTTGCTGATTTAAGGGACAAGCTAAAGCTAATATACGAAACACTAAAGGGTGAGTTGACCGTTGGAACATTGTAACGGAAGTTCACGCGTGTGACCATTTTCAATATCGCAAAGCGACACACTGCGATTGAAGTCCAACGCTTGAGCAACTGCCGCGAGAAAGAGGGCAAACACAGAAGGCAGCCCTGATCAAACAGCGAGCGAAACAAAGAGAAACGCGCGGATATACCTTGAATATTGTATGGTGAGGTTGTCGTGGCCGGCCCGGAAGGCACCCCTTTCTATGCTCTTCAGTCTGACGTCGACGAACTCGAGGCTCTGGATTAACGCCCTGTCGCTGAACGCCCCGGTCTCGATCTCCTGGATCGACGCGTTGCTGATGGTCACGCTGAAGATCGTCATCGCGCAGAACGCGTTCTTGCGGATCACCTTCGTCCAGATGTCGTCCATGCGGACCTCCGCAACCGCGGATGGGAACACCGCTGTCGGCAACTCCATGATTCTCACGCTTTGGAACATAATCTGCGTCGGGAAGGGAATTAGAAATCGAGATTACTTCGTGGATCGGATGGAAACCGTTCCGATGTTAGACTGCTGGAAAACGGCCAATTTCTAAACGAACGTATCCGACGTAACGTGTTTATTGGGATTGAACGGAGAAATAAATTCGCGCTGCTTTCGATGGGTGTCTTTTTACGAACGTGACGGAATTTTGAGTTTTGCAACGAGCGGATAACGTTGGAAGGAAAATTATTTTTGTCGCGGGTGGTAATCGTGATGTATTCTTGATAAATTGGTTTCGATCGAATGGATTATGTTTTAAAGTTAAAGTTACGCGCATACAGTAACAGAATTTACTAGGAACATTCACGTTACCTCTATTCTAGTTCACATAATTAATTATGAATTCCATGCCTGCGAATATCAACTAATTATAACATTCGTAACTAATTACATATTGGCAATATCATTATAATGTTCCATTAAGGTAACAAAAATTTCATTATTCGACCTACATAATAATTACCAAAAAGTGCATAAATGCAAATACTTAGTATAGTCGTATAAAATTCATCGCCAAAAAGTTCTTGCAAATTTAAAAAACATACAATTCCTTAAATTTCTACTCATTGAAAACCCCTGTGTTAAGTCGTCGTCGCGAAATTAAAGCAGAACGTACAAAAGAGGAGCTTTATAATTCCACCAGACCTTGGTCGCTGGTCCATGCCTGCCGTGCTGAGAAGCTTCGAGTTTGAACGCGTTGCTAGACAGCTCCAGGTTGGGCACCTCCCTGACGGTGATCCAGAGCAGCCTGGAGAAGGCGTGCGGCTTGATCCCGACGCTCTTGCATCGCGATATCGAGATGCTCAGCGTCCCCCGCGAGTTCCGGAACGCGTGGCTCTCCAGGATCACGCTGTTGCACTCGGACACCTCGAAGTGCGTGTTCGGCGCGCTCAGATTTTGAAAGGCCTGCCGTTTCGCCACCAAACTGTAGATCCCCGTCACGTGGACCCGTTTCAACGGCGTCCCGTCGGTGAACGCGCCCGATTGGATCCTCAGCTCCCTGCAGTGCGAGACCTCCACCTCCATCGCGTCCGCCGGAATGGTTCCCTCCAGCAACTCCACGTCCTGGCGACGACACAAAAGGGGAAACGAGATTGGTTATTACGTCGCGCTGGGCCGCTGCAGGTTGACGCGATCACGGTTCGAAGAAGGCGTTTTAATCCCCTAAGCTGAGCTGGTTTCGAAAGGCTACGGGGGTGCGACGGGGGGGAATGCTGCGCGCGACAGTGCTGGTGCATTGTCGGACTTTGGTTTGGGTTGTCGACGGTGTGTGGGGTGTTTTGAAAATTTATACCTGAACGGGGCGAGGCGGGAAACTCGGACTACAATGCGGGTCGAGGACGTGAGTTATCGTGGGGTTCGGACCTGGACGGGAATCGTATTTCTCTATGAATTGTGGCTGTGAGCTGACTGATGAGTCGTAAATAGAGGAACACGTCGGAGCGAGCTCTGTGAATAAGGATCGTTGTATCTCGAAGGGCTTGTACTTAATACGTTTCATTGTTCGAGTTACGTGGAACCTGTTGAAATATCTTTCGAAGATGACTCGAGACGTTTTCAACCTGTTCCTTAATTTGTTACAGGTTATGCGTACCGATTACGTAATTAAACATTATATTCGGTAAATGCTAATATTTTACCATTGGTAGTGGCAATTTAAGTATTCCCTGTTTGATGTATAAGATCGCCAAAATTCAAACAACTTGACTCGTGACTATCGTCGCAAACTTAAACGCAAGGTGGCTGGCTGCTCGACTAACTCGTGTAATCCTTCAAAGATGCATTCGTGCACGATCACAAGGATCGTTCGATATTGTCATCGGTGCGTGGCGAAGCCGTGACTCTCAGCTGGAGGACGTTCAAGTGAAAAGCTTTAAAGTGCAAGGAAAATTCATGAATTATCGAGTGGATGAGCGGTCGGTACATATTTGCCGAGATCGAGCAGCAGCGAAATCCGGATGATCCGTAATTGGCGATGTCGAACGAAGAGGGGATGGGTTGTGGAGGATGCTTCCGTATTTTATTGGCACTACAGATGGCCATGGCTTCAGCGCAGCCCGGAAGCGGGAGAGAAGAGTTCAATTTCAGCCGTCATAAAATTTACGTAATTGCAAACATCATCCACTCTCGATGGGATTCCCTCTTCGCTCGTAATTCCACAACGATGAAAAGAGCGGCCAGCGGGAGGGGGGCGGGGGCGGGCAGAGGGGGAGGAGGGATTTTAATAGACCCCGGGAGAATAATTTCTCGGAATAATTTGCGTGTTACGACTCGGCCGGCGATGAATAATAATTGGATAGTTAAAAATCTCCATAATGAAGCGGAAGTCCTTTGCCCTGGCGCGTTTGACAATCAACAAGTGAATTTCTATTGGACCGAATAACTTTGGCGAGGATGAAAAAAGGGAGTACGAGAAGAAAGAGGAACGAGAGGAGCTCGTTGAACCGCGACACTGGATTGCACGTATAGGGTGTGCTCGTAAAGTAATGGCGCGGTCTCGCGGACGTGAAATGACGCTGACAAGTATTCCCTTACCTTTCTAATTTTAAGACACGTTCGTTGTCGGATAAATACTTTGAAATTATTACATCTTTGCAATCTTGTGAACGAAATTGTAGAATTTGTGCAAGCACAAATTTTTGCAAGCGCGTTTAAAAAATGGAACCTAAATGAAGATTTGTTTAATCCCCTAAATATTACAATGAACATCATATTTTAGATACTTCTTTTTATATTGTATACGTTCCGTACTTTTTCGCACATCGAAGTTTCCCATAAGCTTCCCATAGAACTATACACAGAGTACACGTCCGTGAAACCTAGTCATTCCGTTATCAACACCCTATATATAGCCATCGCGCGATGATTAACGCTGCGGTTGCTAATTAATCGTCCTCGCCCGTTGCCTCTCGTGAAAGTTTCGACGTCGTTCAGTTTCTCCGCGAGAAATTCGATTATTCGTAATTACCACGGCTTTTCGGTTTCGCCGTCCAAGTCGACATCGAGTTTCCCATTATTAAAGTTTAATTTCTGCCGAAGGTAAAAGGGTTGACCGGACAAAATTTCTCGAGGCGGAAAGATTCCGTAGACATTCGAAACCGGAACGCAGCGATCCTCCGAAACGTCATCGACGTTGAACCGCGGCCGCAGGTGCGACGAGCGGAAGGTGAATCCATAATGAGACGGAAATCGCTCCTTGCTCGAGACCTCGTGGAAAATGAATCACGCGACTGAAACACATACGATCGGCCAAGGTTGCGCACACGTTCCTTTGTGCGCATCCTTTCTCGCGCCCACATTTTTATTACGCAACTGGACGCGTGGACGATCGATGCGCCATTCGCGTCGCGAGAAAGGGTTACCAAACGACGCCATTGGGTGCTTCGTTATACCGTTCGGTTCCCTTTGAGCTGTCTTCCGCGAACCAGGCAACTCGAATGCGCGCAAGAAATCGAATTGTCTCTCTTGTCTCTCGTTAAACAACGAAACGAGCCAATTGTTTTCTCCTGTTTGCTCGCGAACCACGCTTCGAGTGTGTATGGCGAACAGTGAAAGAAGCATATTTCACGGCAACGTGCTCTGTGTTTGTCAAGATGCATATCGTGAATCTTGCTTTCCGAGTCGTGAGAGTAAACGAGAACGAATGGAATGGACGGTATCAAAGAGAACGGCGAATACGGGACGAATTAATTAATTTTTAATTGGATGTCGAATGCGAGCATTTGAATGTTTAGTAGAACAATAATTATGAATTTACTATGTTTTTTTTTGTTTCTTTTTTCAGATATTTTAAACAAACTTTAATCGTAATCCAGTAATTCACCGAGAAGTTATTAATTTGTTTCAAAGTGAATTGAACGGTAACGCGCGAGTTAAATGTGTAAGTTGAATGAAAAATTAATTGTGCAGATAGAAATCACTGAATAATAGTGTTTTTGTGAACGTTGAATCTAGTTTGCAATTGTTCTCGGCCAAAGTAAATTGTGAAGGGTAACGTTACGATGTTCGTACATTTTCTGGTGTACAAACAAAAAGAATGTACCCCAGGGTCACGAACGACCCGGCTAAGGTCGACGCGTATACATATGTGCGCGAAGCTTACGTTTTCGGTTCTGAAGAACTGATCACGTACTCGATGAAGGAGAAAGAGAAAAGAGGCGAAATTGTTGGCCCGCCACGAGTCGCCTTTAAAAGTACTTCCGCTGACGTCGACATCCCGGCTGTTGTATAGTCGGTCATAAAAGTCGGCGGACACCTGTCCAATCGTAAATATTTAACAAGGGAACCAAAATTTTGGATATTTTATCGACATCGATCTATTTATTACTTAAATAGACATTCCTCCCATTTGTTCACCACAATATTATAAAATGGGAAAAATAACAAATATAATAACGAATGATCGTCATTTCATCAAAATCTGCCTAATTTTATTCAATACACCAACTATTGTTTATGAAACGTTCGAAACCATTGCGCCTCCCTCCAAATACTTGAAATTTAACAGGTGATGATAAACTTTTGCGAACGACTGTACGTCTGTCTGGATGCCGGTTTAATGAAATGTTCAGACACCACGCCGAGCAATAATTCTGTTGTTTCCTCTTGGAGCCTGTGCTCGAAGCGAGACACGTGAATACACGATCGATCGGCGAAAGTCAGAGATATTCGTTTACCGTGTAAAAAGAGGGAGAGAGAGAAATTGGAAAAGAGATCCAGGAAATTTGTCGAAAATCCCGCGGTTCGCCGCGGAGCGTCGAGCGCGCGAAAAAATACATGGCGCGGAAACTCGAAATAGCGCGCGTCACGCGTTTGCACTGCGTTTTTCGTGAAATTCGCAAACGGCCAGGAAAATGCGGTACACCTGTCCCGGGGATTGGCCGTGTCACATTTTTCCCGGAGTTTCACCCGACGTGAGCGCGCGGGCGCGCGCGCGTAACCGCGCTGATTTATATTCGCGCCGCTGCGAAGTTTATCTTTGTAAAAAGACGAGCACGCCGGATGCATGGATAGAGAGAAACGCAGAGAGGGCGAACAGGGGTTGGTAGGGAGAGTGACGGCTAGTAACAGCAGTTGGAAAAAGGTCCGGGAGCGTTTTTCCTATGACACGAACATCGAGTGCGGAAAATCCCTGCCGGAAACCACGTCTAAACACGATGGAAGCCGCCACGGCGGGATATGAAATTTACATGAGAAAACACGATGGCGGCCCGACGCGTTCCTGTTTATCGATAACGTCGAAATCGAGCCTCGAATCTTAGGTGTGTCCAATGGCACACGTCAATTTCGTAGACCCAAGAGAAAGAGTTCTTACATGTGGCGATGGTCATTTGTGTCACATGGACAACGCCGTACCTTCAGCTTTCTCTTATATCGGCTTAGACGTGCCTGATGTTAGTGGCTACGTGTGATTTATCGATCTTTGCCATTACAAAAGTTGCGGGAATGGAGGACGCTTCCATCCGCTTTTGGCATCATTTGGATATTGGGGAAGAAGACCACGCTTGACTCCATGTTGGTCTGTTGTAAGGATTGCTTGTTTTGAGTCTTGATTGCAAATGTGCCATTGAACACACCTACACCGGACAGACACCCCAAAGACTCCTTGCAACAGACACGCATGAGGTCAAGCTTGGTCTTCCTCTCCAATATTTAAATGACGTTGTGCAGCTGATGAAATTGTTTTCATTTTGACCGCGACTGTTTGGTGGTGGAGTTATTCGCACCCAACATCGATGGGAATAGGAACAAGTCTGGGTAGGACAGAGCTAGTCCTCAAAACACACAATAGATGCGGGCAACCAGAGAATCGAACGGACAGACACGCGGAAGAGAGTGTCTGGTGGGAATGCTGGTGGAAAAGAACGTTGCGACTGGTCCCACAAAAGATCAGGGGTCCTCCTTCGACGGACCATACGAGGGGGCTCCATTGTGTCTATTGAAACGCGAAGCTGTTTTCGAGGAGACTTCACGCTGCTAACGCAGGCCTCGAACGAGAAAATCGAGGCGTCGCGTCGGTTCTCGGGCTAAGTCGAGGGCGGACGGTGGTCTAATCCCTTAATACCTTCGTATCTCGAGCTGTTTCTATGGTGTACAACAGAGGGGGGGAAAGGTTTTGACGTTCGTTAACCTGTGGCTGGAGAAGTCGAGAAACGTACAGGTTGAGGTAGAGTTATTGAAAACGGTGAATGGTGCCAGTCAACAGTTAGATAAAGTGTTTGTAAACTTTGTGTGAAGAGTATCGATGTTGGAAAGGATATAATTAATTGGTAAAAACGAGAAACTTTGTAGTTGAATAGTATGTTGGCTTTAGTTGCCTGATTTGTAGTTGCTGAATGATATACTGGAATATTTTACGAATAGAACTCATTTTTAAACAGAAACTTCTCAATTTTATTAACGGCAATATATGATAGTTAGTCGATTTGATTTTTGAACGCTTGAGCTGTTTAAACGCAGTGTTTCCATCGATTGTATCTCAATTTATACACAGTTTATCCTTCGATTACAATTTTTTCGTCGCGCAATTAACCCTTCGCGCTCGAGAGGTGACGGTTAGTCTAATAATATTAATTTTACAAATTTTTAATATGCAGAATATTTACTAGGATTCGCTTATATTATTAAACTTTATTTAGTTTAGTTAACACCATTCCTATCGACGTTTCACGTATACCTATTTCTATCGCGACCGATCGTTTGGCGGACTACAAATTTTTCTCAGAAAATAAACGATGAGAAAGGAAGCGGATATTGAAAAGTGTTTAAGAACGTTTAGTCATACGGTAGAAGGCTTTGAGAATTTCGTTCGACATCGAACTCCAGTCGAACCGGCTGTTTCCCAGTGGCACCTCCGCTCGTTTTCGGGGCGGAATTTTCGACAATTTGTTTATCTTTCCCGCCGCGCTATTCTCGGTGCGTATCCGCGCTTCTCGGCGAGTTTTCGGTGGAAAGCTCTCTGCCCCCTTTACCTTCGCCCCCTCCCCGCCGCGGCGCAGCTAAATTCGTTATCTGGGAGATATTTCGGTTCGCGGGATATCACAACATCCATTTGAGAGCGAGCGGGGCTAAGCGATTCCAACTAGCGGCGGCCTGATTCATTGTAATGCGCTACGTGGCCCACCGGAAAGAAATACGAGACCTTCTTCCACGGAAAGTGTACACACCGGGTATAATGAAATAATTGTTGTTCCGCTGCCGTTCTTGTAAATCACCCTGCCATCTGGTTGCACTCGGGACTCTCCTCGAGTTCCTGTGTTTCCCCTTGGCACGGAAAGCCGCGTCGAATGCACAGCTTAACCGGGATCACGAAGAGCATTCTCTAATGGGTTACTTTTCGATCACATCGAAGCTTCGTAGACACGCGAAAGCAAACCGATTTTTAGCTGATGATAGTTTAACGCGCTATGCACGTGTTAGCGCAGAATCGTTCAAGGCATTTGTGAGGCGAGCCGGCTCACAGAATGCCATGCATCAAGCATTTTCTAGACTGCTGTCAATGAAGGAAAATTTGAATAAAGGCGGCAAAGTTCAGCCAGAGGTGGTAACGAAGAGACCGTTGATATTATAAAAAAAAGGAACAGAAATAAATGTAACGTCGAAGGGGTCAGACGTGTTGTCCTACTCTTGAGTTTTATTTTAATAGTCAAACGCGTAGTCTTATTCCTCAGTTTTTTTAATTTAATTTTAATACACGCATATATGGGTTCTCATACAGCCATTCGATTTAGGCTATGAATGCATATATGGGTTCTTACACAGCCATTCAATCTGGGCTATGGATGCATATATGGGTTCTCACACAGCCATTCGATTTAGGTTATGTACGCGGTATAGTTTTATAAAACAGTGTGCTTTGTCGTAAAAAGTGGGCGGTCCACAGCACACGTTTAACGTCGCACAACTCAGCGCTCAAAATGTTAATCGTTACTCGATCTTCGTTTTTCTTTCGTTTACTCTCACAAATTTTCAGACTTTAGTTAATTTTTTTATCAGTCAGACTCAGAAGTTAAACAGTCATATGTATAAATTTCAGGATATGACTTAACTAAATAAATGAAGTTTAACCTAAGCGAATCTCAGTAAATATTATGCACTTCGTCATCTTTGAAGTTGATATCATTTTGACTAACACTTACTTCTCGAGTGCAAAGGGTTAATCGTTTCGTTTTGAAATATCGAGGGAAAAAAATCAAATTTCTTCGTTACTCAAAATAGTCACCGTCTAGCATTATCATCGACGCAAATCCAGTGACTCACGCGAACACCGCTCTTGTCGCGATCTTTAGCTAGTCGCTCGCGATCTCGCTTTCGCAACGCGGTTACGCAGAAGCCGTCGTTCGTGCTTCCTCGTCGCCGATCTGCAAACGCGATCTCAACCGACAGATTCTCCTTGAACCGGTGCTTGAGCCTGCTCAGGTGGAAAAGGAAAATCGTGCCGATCTTGGTGTCTCAGAACGATGCTCGTGTCGTGGACGCGCTCGTTGCGCGGATTAACGCCCACGCGAATGTTAATTGGACCGGGCGAGCCGAGACGACCGGAGAGCGAGTGGAAACGGTGTCAGGGAATCTGCTACGAGAACAATGGGGCCAGTGTGCCTTGGAAGCTTGTTTGAAATTGCTACACCGGACTTGTTTCCTGATCGCGAGGCCTGATTAGGGGTGCGCGTGTTCGTATGGAGAGGCAAGGTTTCGCCTTGACTTCGTGGAAGCGACGAATGGAACGAGTGAGAGAGAAAAGCTGGTTTGAGGATAAATTAGGTAGGATTGAGTGGTTAAATGTAATTGCCGAGGAACGATTTGGGATTGTATAACTGGTTAGGAAGAGCGAATTTTTGGTTGGTGTTTCTGTTGTATAAGGGTTGAAGGAGTTAAAGTGAAAATAGTGACAGAAGATGTTTGTAACCCTTTCAGCACTCGAGAGATGACTGTTAATCATCGACTGTTACCAGCTACAAAGATTTTCAAACTTTAAATACTAAGATTCGTTTATATTAAGTTTCATTCAATTTAGTTAAACAAGGTACTAAAATTTACGTTCACGATCGTTTAACCCTTTGCGTAAGAAAATTTGATTTCGGTCGCATTTCGAGTTGAAAGGATTAAATACGATATTGGATGATTATCAATGGATGTGAAGATTAAACAGAATTGTTAGTGAATATCACAAAAATCGTTTTACACTTTTTAACGCTTCAGATACCTGCTATCGAACCGTAGTCTTCGCCTTCGGCGTCATTGTTGCTGGTAAAGGATGTAAAGTGAAGGGAATGCAAATCAAGTGAACGAACCTGCATGAAATCGTTCTGAAATTACACTTTACTTGAAAGATGAAGCCGATCGCGTGACGAGGAACGATCGAGGACAGGGTGCGGCGATGCGACTGCAATTACTTCCTGCTGACCACTCCTGACCCGTCACCCCATTAAGAAATGAACTCGGAACGGAACCGTCGAATTACCTTCTGTTTCGCTTATTACTGCAATCTTTGCATTATAAGCACCAGCCATTGCGCGCGTGTAAACTCTGATTTATTTTATTCGCCCTCCCTTCGATGCCCTCGAATCCCCATTGCCGTTGCACCTCGTAACAAACTTTTACACTGTAATACACCGGCAATGGTGATCGAACGAAATCCTGAATTAATCACGAATTTTTCTAAAAACGATTAAAATCGCCAATCGTTTTTAATGCTGACAGAGTCCAAGATAAGAAGAAAATAAAAATGAAAAGTAGCGATATACTTGTGAAAATACAAAGCACACTGCATATTATTACTGTATCACCTTCCACAGGCATTAAATAGGAAAAACAGCATCTTCGTATCATAATTAGATCTCAGATTCTTATGCAAATTTGACTTTTTGTAAGCACAGCTAAAAAAAAAAGAAAAACGTTTTAACCCTTTGCGCTCGAGAGGCGTCTGTTAGTCACCAAATGATAGTTTCGCAATTTTTCAAACTTCAGTTAATTTATTGACTAATCATATCCGGAGGTTAAATAGTCGTAGGTGTAAATTTTATTATGCGACTTAACTAAACTAAATGAAGTTTAATATGAGTGAATTTTAGTGAATATTTTACACTTGAGAATTTTTGAAATTAATATTGTTAGACGGCTAACAGTCACCTTTCGAGTGCAAAGGGTTGAATAGCATCCTTCAAACAGCATAACTTCCACCACGCTTGAGATATTTGCATATATCTTTGCACTTTGTACATTTAAATATTCTGTAGATGCAAAAAAAATCCACGATCTACTCATAACAAAGCTCGATCCACCTTGGTCCCATTAATTCTACCGCGACTCTAAAACCGTGAGCGTCACCGCGAGGGCGCTATTAAAGTTTCGCCACTTTTGCTCCGGAAAGTAGGGGAAGAAAAAAGGATCGAAGAAACTGGGAGGTTTATAAACACGATTCCCGGTAACGCGTGAGCGGACGGCTCCCAGCATTTTTCTCTGGTGCACCGGTGACGTCAGACTGGGTGCATCGCGCGGGAACAGCTGGGACGTTCCTCGGGACGAAGAAAGGAAAACGGGGCCATCGCAGCCAGGGAGGCTCCGTTTCCTAGCCGTGTGTTCCCCGCGGGTAACGCGCGCTTGTGTTTCTCCTACGCCCGATGAATGACTAAGAACGCTCTTGAAATTCGTGCCGTTCCGCTGACTCAAACGATGGGACAGGGATAACGCCGGCTATTTTCTGCATCCAGTCGCCGACACAAAAGGGAACTCGTTCGAATTATGAGCTTGCGCTTAAACCTCGACACCATGACCGCCTCTGCGTTGCCCGGTTAATCATTTGCACTCGAGAGAGTGACTGTTAGTCGTCTAATAATAGTTACTTTAAAGATTTTCAAGTGGAAAAATATTCACTAAGTTTCGCTTATATTAAACTTTATTTAGTTTAGTTAAGTCGTATACTAAAATTTACATATACGACTATTTAACCTCTCTGGATCTGACTAATAAACCAACTGACTAAAGTCTGAAAACTTGCGAAACTATCAATCGCCTCTCGAGCGCAAAGGGTTAACGCTTTGACTGTCATGTTGGTCACATACCATCGGCCACAATTTCTCCTGTGACGCCACGATGGTCATTGGTCATTGGTGAACTTAAGTCATTGGCTTGTAAGAGTTGAATAAAAATTGACAGTTAGGGCATTTTAAACGTTACCGCTAATTAGAGGATACTTTGAGGTAAAAAATGCCCCATCGAACAATTAACAATTTTTATTACATCGAAAATAAAAGATTAATTTCTATGAAATATTTCATCTAGCGGTGTATTCCTGTGGCGTCCTGAACGAAAATGTGATTTCGCAGTCAAAGGGTTAATTGTGGCGCCGTAGGTGTGGGCTGGCGGGACGTTGAACGTTGCGTCAAAGAAGAAAGAGGATCTCGCGGTGATTGTAAATTCTTAACGCGAAGAACGTGGTTCTCGGCATGTTTCACGAAGTTGGTAGGAGAAAAGAGAATTGCAAACTGAACAACGACCTAATCTAAGAAATCTAAAGTTTCAGCGAGGCGATCTTTTTAGTCGAACGAAAGCAATCTTAAAGCAAAGAAAGACGTGATTACCTAGAAGCTACTTCCTTGACCAAACATACCTTCTGCAATTTATTTCAGATCTCAAAGAGTATCCTTAATATTAAATTGTAGAAATTGAAGGCTCGCTGTAGTTCCTCCAAACATTTTCTCCCCCCCAGAATGACCCGCTTCGTTGAATCGCAAGACCAGATACAGACGAGCGCATTTTTCACGCACGATCTTCCCTTGTTTCTCCGATTGTATAAAATGTTGCTTCTCCGGATCGAGCATAAATCTATCTAAAGCATTCAGTGAAAACTAACCACAAGTACTAAAAATTCCTTATCGACCAACGACGCATGCCTCAACGACGAGACACGATTTGGGATAAAGAAATCCTTTAAAAGGATGCCTACGGTGTACAATTTCAACGAGGGCGTCGAGGGGCAAGGAAATCTTAACGGAATAATCGAGTTTGTCGTAGGAACGGGTCATAAGCGACAAAAGGGACGACACGTTACCCTTAACCCGTAGGGTTTTCGCGTTTCGAAGGTTTCACTCGTGAAACGTTCGCAGCGAGCGGGGGTTGCGGCCAGAAGCGACCACCGAGGGAGAAGGAAAACAAACGGAGTTCGAGCGCGGGGGTCGCAGAGAGTTGAAAGGGGTTCTGCTGCACGAGTTGAAATTATACAAGGGTGGCTTGGCTCGCTTGCCCGGGGATAAACAGACGATTTAAGATCGTGGCATCGCGCACCGTGCCCGCGGGAGACGCGACGAAATCGACGTAGCAAACAGGGAAACAAACGGACGGATGAATTAAACGTTGCGATTAACCAGGCCTCTCTTCGTTCGATGAGGATAGCTCGTAAACTGTAACGGTTTGTTGTGGCGATGTAGGCAGGGAATAAGTGATTGGAATAGGGATGTTTGGAGAAGCGCGGGTATCGTTTGGGTGTAATATCGAGTCCAAATATTATCGCGGTATCAATCTGTTAACCAGATCGTTCTTTGGTCAAGATCTCCTTTAACACTAGAACTACCACAGCAGTCAAAATGACTGGTTGATGATTACTTATAGCAACCTTATAAATTTACTGTGGTAAAGCTTCCAAAATTTCCTATGATTTTTCGTAGAAGGTATAAATAAAGATTTATTTCTTATGTATTCCGTATTTTTTCATGTAATTTCCAATGTGATCTCTTCCGTGCAAATAAGTACGCTTTGATTGTCGGTAGTTCTAGTGTTAAACGGATGATCGACAGTGGATTAAGAATAATTAATTTTAACCGTGCAACGGCAGGCTACTCTTTCAGCTGGCTGAATATCATAAGTATCGAAGTCTATGAAAGTCGATGTGATATTGCGTTTCAGATATTTGGGACGTGTAACAAATTTTGGAGACATTTGGTGAAACACTAAAACGTGTGCGATGTAAGGATATAAAATTTGAATGATCAACAGATTATAAAATTCTAATATTCATCAATGATTAAAGAAATTTCGTGTTTGCAATTTTCTTTGCAACACATAGGTACGTTCGCACGTATTCATGTTCCTAAGGAGACGTTTCAGAATCAAATTAGTACCCACGAAGTATTGATAATCAGCGTGTCAAATTAACTCGTTTCACCCAGTTAACGGGTTAAACGGAATTCCGCAAATCGCAGAGATAAATTAAAGCGAAAGTGAATTAAAGTTAGGTCGTTGAAAGTGGCGTTCGGTCTGAGAGACGAAACTCTTGATCGTGCTTCCGGGTCAGATGACGAGCAGATAAATGCACAAATAGGTCGCGATTCTGTATCGCGAGCGGAAAAATCAAGCTAAGAAATTTACAGTACTCGTAGAAATTTACGGACACGAAGATGAACGCCAGCAGGGTATAAATTATCTAGGGAAATTATGCCAGAGGCACGAGCGTCTTTTGGGTAGCGGGCTGCGGTATTAGTGGCTTGCACGATATAACGAGGTCGTAAAATCGGTCAGATATTAAGGTTTACATTTCAGAGGGTTTGGACGAAACTAATTATGCCTGAACCTGGGTAAACAGGTTTACCAGGTAGTAAAGCTAACGGTACCTCTAAATCCTCAATTAGGTAGGATACATATATTGTTCCAATGATAAAATTTTTCTTGATCTTATTTTTCGAAGGATTTAAGGCACCGTTTTACAGCTACACAATAGATCCTTGATTATAAGTACTAATAGGGAGGTTTTTCGAATAACAGAGTAATCATGTTATTTTATGCTAAATTTCATTCGTTCAAATGATTATTAAGGAACTTAAGTGTTCATTGAAATATTTGTGTATCCTGTATTTCTTTACGATTAAATTTCATGGTGCTTAAAAGTAAAATTATCCATAAAATAGGACATTATGTTCGGATGATCAGTGTTCGAATAAGGAAGTTTCTACTGCGCTATTACCATTTCCAAAAGAGCTTGGTAAAGTTCCGCAAATAACCCTGAATAATATTAATCATATCCCCGATAACGATACCTAAACGCTTCCCTCGTTCAATATTATCACTAATATATAACGCTGACAATTTAGAGTAAACATAGGGTATTGTAGCACTACCAGAACAAATTTAGGTGCACAAAATTAAAAAAACAGCCAATGAGTATAGTGTCATTTAAATTTCTTTAGTGGTACTCTCAATTCTTTTAGAGTTGCTTGCAATTCTGCTCAAAAAATCACGTAATGTTTAAAATAACACCAAGTTTTTATTTATATCATTGTAAATTCTCTCGAACATCCTATACAATTCTCAACCACTGTAAAAGGATTACTGTCCCGTTAAATAAAATTATTATTATTATTATTATTAGGTATCGTTTCCCGAAGGTTGCTACATATTATCCGCTTCAAAGGCACTCCCATAAATCAGCTTCTGTAAACGTCCATGGCACTCCAAGGCACCGCCGTCCCTCAAATTATACGGTCGAAGAAATACTCGATCGAGGAGATAAATAATTAAGCAGTATCGGGGCACGTGTCGCGAATTCGGTATAGCCGAAGCGGCGCCGTTGGCTGCGACTTTAAGGCATCGGGTCACGAACCATCGGCGATCCGCCGACTGAATCGAAATTGACGAACGACCGACAATGGACGCTCGGCGTGGATAATAACACGGCTTTTCAGCCCTGTCTGGGTTAACTTTTCGGTGGCCAGGGTTGCTTGTTTTTGTGTATGGGCCACGAACAACAAACGGCGGAACGAATTAATTTTGTTGAAAACCCGGCCGAGGGACGCGATACATTTACAAGCGACCCTCGACTTTCAGACATTTTTAAAAATTCAGTTTTTTAACACTAGAACTACCAGAGCAGTTATAATAACCAATTGGTGATTATTCATAGCAGTCTTATAAGTTCACTGTGGTAAAGCTTCCAAAATTTACTACGATTTCCTGCAGAAAGTATAAATAAAGATGCAAGTCTTGATCAAGTCTACCTCAGTTACATGAACGAATTCTGGTTTCTTTGTTTTCTTCTCCTCGACAACGTGTGCGAGAACGTATGCTAAGAATTATGCTTGCAAACGAATACGGAACTGTGATTGTGTGCTTTTGGTTAGCGACAGCGTTAATTGAATTGTTAACACAAAATTAACGGGGGTTAATGGTAATTGCTGACTTCAAAATTAACTGTAACGTTTAAGTTAAGCGGATACACGCTAAGCTATGCTATATGGAAATCGTGTTACAGGAGGACGGTCGCAAACGGTATTGCGAGAAGGTTGAGCGAAATTGTCAAACGTTCCGTGCCCAGAAAACCTTTATTCGCGGATCATCCTTTTCTAAGGATCGTTGTCGTTAAGAAACTTCTCTCTGTACATCGCCTCCTTCTTTTCCTTTTACTACGAAAGCTTTGTTAGGGGTAGTGAAACGGTTTAAGTCCACTTTGATACTTTCGCGTTGATCCGTGGTGACGATAGCACGGGAACAGGGAGGTCGGAAGCGCTTCAAGAACAATGAAACTTTCGAAAGTTTCCGGTCGGCGTCGAACTTGGACGCCTTGAGAGCAGAGGAGGAGAGGCTAATTGAAGAAACCTAGAAACAGACCCAAGCAACGGAGAGACCGTCTCCTCTCCAAGGGGGACGGTGCTGTGTTTATACTTGTAATCCAAGCCGGGACACGACGGTAATCGAGTTATTCGGGACTCGATTATATGCCGCTGGTCGCGTTACAAACTCGGCGACAGCGATCGATACCGGTATTTGTTATAACCCTTTGACTACGGCAGACTTTGAGACGCACTGGTCGTACTATACGGTAGGAATTCAGTTACGACGTACGTCGCGAACTTTTGGTGAAATTTTCGGTAGGGATGCATTTTTGTGAAAAAGTATATTTTAGAGCTGGAAAAAACTGAATTTCGCTACATTAAAACAATATTATTGTTGGAATTAAAACACGTCCTAACGAATAAGCAGAAATCAATCTCCTCGAAAGAAATATTTATGCGAGGTCGAGCTATGCGCTGAAGGGGTTCTAGAAAAGGGGTGAGTAGTGTAAGAAATAAAAGTTTGGTGAAAGCTTAAGAAGAAAAGTTATGTTTATTTCCTCCTTCTTAACTCATAATCTCTAATAATGATGACCGCAATGGGATAAGCGCCTATAGTCATCCACAATAACCTTTTTTTTTTTTTTTTTTTTTATGTGGAGGAAATCTTCGAAAAGATACCCCATCACCCTGGGGAGGGGGGTGGTGAGGTTATGCAGGATTTTACCTGCTAAAACCTCCACGGTGGGTTAAGCAACAGAGCGTAATGGTTACGTGTTCGTTCTGTCCTCTGTGTGTTTGAAGAAATTCAATCTGTCGCTATAAGTAAAGAATGTAAAAAACAGAAAGTATAATGGAGCATCCTATATATAAAATCCAAGAATGATTCAACAAAGGAGGGGTAAAGTTTAAACAAAGGGGAACGGTTAAGAATCTTGGAAAACTGTTTCCAACGAAATGCATTTATCGCGTACTGCAACACGACACTTTGAAAGAACTTTGCTCTGTTTCCCTTCTGACGAAGCGTTGTATTTCACCGAAATTTCAGCGCGTACCATCAAGCTACGTGGCTGTTAATTATAAAGATAACAACGTTATCTGCGTGATTCAGAAGCGAGGAATGCGTGTCGCGCTGTAAAACGTGCCTTTTTATACGCACGAGGTCTGTTACTATCTCTGAGGAACTATACCGAATGTCAAAAAACCGCAAACCCAACGGTTAAAAATCCCGACGACTGTTAACCAAATATAATTACCGAAATTCTGTTTCTTTCTCGAAAGACCACAATAGTATCCACGATGAAATTCGTCAATCGAACTTCTTCGATAAACCTTAACGATATCTCAATTCTAACGGAAGTTCTTCGCTTTTTTTCGATCTCGCTGCACAGCACGAGTAACCGTATCGAGGGTAACAGTTGTATCCTGGAAAGAGCGTCTAACAAAAAAAAAAAAAAAAAAAAATTGGGTCTGTAGAGTATCGAGAAGAAGAAAACAAGAGGGTGAACGGAAAACAAGCGAAAGAACTACAGAGAATCGGAGACGAGAAAACGAGAGAGGTTAAAGAAAAGCAATGCAAGGAAAAGAGGTAAGAAAGCATGGTGCAGTGCAGAGAGGGTGGAAGGAAAAAAGCAAAATGCGCGTTGAGCTGAAGATAAAAGGAGCTAAAACGATGGAACGAGAAGGACAGAGGGTGAAATAAAGAAGGGGGTAAATAGGAGGAAGAAAAGGAGCAATTCCACGGTCGAAGAAGCGACGGTGAAGAAGTCAAGGTTCTAGAGTTCGACTTGCAAGTAAATCCATCGCGGGGACGTCGAAAGTTTCTCTTTGTCGAGCGGCTCTCGAAGTCGCATTGGAGGATCGTTACTTGACACAGTTGCAGCCGAGCCGAGCGAATGTTCCTGCGAGAACCACAAAGGAGGTACGATCCAGTTTCCGTTTCCCGGAAGCTGGGTCGATTTTTAAATTCGAGTTGGCACTTAGAGAGGCCAGTATTCGCGAATCTGAACTTTCCTGGGGCTCAACACTGTCAATTACGATGGGAGTTTTTTTTGAAAATTTCCCTTCCCTTATCTCAAGTAATTAAATATTTTAATTATCACCTAGGTAACACCAATTATCTCTCTTCGCCGATAAGTTTGGACCGCAAACAAGAGCGGCGCCATAATCACCTAATCAACAACAAAAAGAAGAGACTCAACACAGTCAATCAGCGCGTTGCTAACATAGTACATCGAATTAGCGTATCAAAGCAACAAAAAAAAAAAACTCTACAGCTCCATTGATAAGAGTTAGCAAAAATTGCTAGGAATAATAGTAATTGTTTTTGCAAATTTTACTCGTGAGTTCTGAAACCCGTCAAATTGACGGGTCCCGTAAACCTAGTGTTAAAGTATGTCAAACAACTTCCGTTTCGAATCTGACACGGCGACGGATAATGTTGTGCAAGCTCGAAATTACACACGGAATATGAGTTACGTTTTCGAAGATGGTCTCAAGGTGATAATCGATAACCCCGTTGGATCAGATCGGCTAGCAGGAGCCTGGCTACTGTTTACCTCGAATCATATTGCGACCCGACGTCCCTTACGAAACGAGAGACCCATGAACACGAGACGCCAGGTACTACAGACGGGGTTCAATGTCCGATCGATGGATCACCTTGCAAGCAACAGCCAGCATGCCCTCAATACCACGGGTCTCCGTCGTTGAAATTACAAAACGTCTTTGGGTTTCGAATTATATAAAAACCCGCGTGCATTTTGAAGAAGGAACGTTTGACATAGGAGTTTATAACAAATGCAAATTTCTAGTAAATTTTATATCCTAACGGATGCTGCTTTTTTAAAGTAAATTAAAAATTTTTTTTTTGACGTTGTTACGATGGTTCGGGTGACATTCATTCGTTTAAAGAACGAAATTATCATATTAAAATTGTCCAATTTTATTGTTCAAATCTCCCAAATACAGACGCCCCTCGACTTTCGCACATTTCTAAAAATTCAACTTTTTAAGCCTTTGAAATTGGATGTCCCCTCTGCGGGTACATCAGACTTTAGCCATCAGACTACAATGTTGTCTCGATCAGTACTTTAGAACACAATTTTTTATTATTTAGTATTCAGTTTATTATTCAGTTTTTAATTTTAATTTGGCGCACACTTTTTTACATCCCCCAACTTTCAAACATTCAACATTCGCACACACCTTCAGGAATCAATCGTGCGCGAAAGTCAAGGGTCGCCTACAATTTAACACATAGAACTCTATTAGGTTAGTCATTTTCGACAAACTTCGCCGAGCCATTTTTAAATTCCCCGCGCGTTATCTCGTAACGTCTGCGAGCGGGCGAAACCGCAACAGCGGCGGCTGGGAAACCGCTTGCATTAGGCCGCGCACACGCGCGTGCACTGCGTGAGGGAGGGCGCAAAGTGTGCGCGGCCGCGATATCGCGTCCCATGAATTTCGCGGAGCCCGAGGCGCGCCGCTTGTCGCTGGAAATGCCGGAAGTTAATTCACGGGACAACGGTGCACGCGTTGACGCTCCTTCCTGGCCGCGCGCGCGCGAAATTACTTTCGCCCTGTCCGTTGCCTGGGGACCGACGCACGAAACGGGGCAGATACGCGGATCCCTCGCCATTACGCGGACCGTCCTCCCGTCGACGGATAATTCGGTTAATTGTCGGAGCACTGGACGATGCCCGTGGACCTAAGTGCTGCTGTACCGCTAAGAGGATCAGGTCGACAGCCTTTCTAGGCTGATTTCGTTCATTGCGAGATTTTCTAGCGAGCTCCTAGATACACGTTGCTGGTATTTTTGTGCATAACGAAAATCGTTGTTTGATGGTTGCATCGTTTTCGTGATACTAACGCTTAGCCAACCGAACGGGGAGATCTCCCGTTTTTTCCACGACAAAGCGTTGCCGTTGATTCTGTTTACTTTTGTTGTTAGTTAGTCTTGAACTGGTGGTTGTTCACGGTTCATCAAACGCATTTTCTACTTTTGCGAAGTACAATTTTTAATCAATTTAATACTGATCCAAGACTAGTTGATAACAAATAGTAAATAGAATCAACGGCAACGCTTTGTCGAGGGAAAAATGGAAGATCTCCTCTTTTGTTAGGCTAAGCGTTAAGATCGTTTTCGCAGAATATGTGTAGTTGTCTATAATTATTGCAATTGGGGCGATTTTATTGTTTTCGTCACTAGCTAGCTAATTTTCTTGGAAGTTCGCATATGCACAAGTTCAGTACTGTTCCTTCTTATCATTGGGTACAAGGTAGGGGTCTACTAGGTAAGCCTTGCTGATGAATCCCGCTAGTATTCCCTGGACGAAAAACCCATTCTCTTTTCCGTTCCTTTAAATCTAATCCTAGGCTAGCGGAACAAATCGTCCCACGATACTATCCATTTCTTTGCTCTCCATTGCTTATCCATTTCTGTACAGAGATCAGCGCCTAGACCTTTTTATTTAAAACGTTTACTTTCGTATGCGATTGTTTATATTATATTATACGCATTTATATTATTTTCATTACGATTCTGAATAATACATAGCTCAACGTGCACCACGAACTTTTAACGTAAAGCTTCCCCGGGGATTACGTAACGAAAGGGTTGATCGAACTTCGTGGAAGTACGTTCGGTGTATTGTAAATGTACACACACACACACAGCCATTTATGATGTTAGATATTTCGTGTGCACGCGCACACACACACACACCATGGTCTGAAATCTCGAACAGTGCCGCAGATTGTGAACTACTTGAGGTACTCGAGAACGTCGAGTACCGTTCGCAAGTTAAACTCCACCGGAGCGCAACACATCTGTCAGCAACTTCACCCACGAATCAACGAGGCTATAAGTTTAACCGCGAATCCTTTCTAACATAAATCGTCTAAATTGAATGTCTAACTCGATAACATCGAAAACGAGCGAGCTGTTCTTTACACGCGACAAGATTCACGCGAGAATCTCAAGCTAATTGCCGTTGAACAGAGACTCGAAACAGTAGGCACGTAAAAATACCGCGATCGAGATCAAGCCGGATAAGATGACGGATGTACAGAGAGCCGTGCACACTACAAATACACGATTCCCACGCGTGTCCACTGGGAAACGAGCCGAAACTAATTTTGATTTCCGCGGAAAATTCTGAACCTGAGACGGAAACGCAGCTATAAGCCCCGAAAACATTTGGGCCCGGACACGGTCGACCTGCATTACGAAGGGTCCGACAAGGTCATCGTGGTTGCAGCCGAGAAATCGAAACAATGGGCCCATTATTAGTCCGACTTCGTTCCAGAACAAGGAACGCCGCAGATAATCTGTAGGGAAAAAAAAAGGACGGAACGCAGTGGGGCATCGGTGAAGCTCGACTTTCATTGCAATGCGTTTCTCGTCGATTGTAAGACTATAACCATACGTTCCCCGGCCAACCAGTGTCATTCATAGCCACCTGAGAGCGTGCCAACGGTTCATATTTAAGATACGGGATACGTTTAAAATATAAACCGGATACGTGCCGTAGACAAGCACTAGTCGTGCACGTATGCATGTAATAACGCAGCGGAAAATAAGGAAAAATAAGGAAATTCCTATGCAAACTTACATTTGCTGTATGACCCACTTGGGGATGAGTTGTGAAAAAATCTCATATACGTAAAATTATCAATTTTGCAAGCCCTTAACTTTAATTTTAACCAGAAAGTTAAATACTTACTAATGTTTATAGTGCTTTGTTCAAAATCGGCAAATTTTCAAACAAACTTTCATCTCTTATTTTTTACCCCCTTGAGGGTTGATTTCCCAAAAACGTTGAAACTGGTATTTCTTTGTTTCTAACCAGAAAGCTCAATACCAGTTTTCATAGTGCTTGCTTCAAAATCGGTTGATTTTCAAACAACCTTTCAACCCCTATTTTACCCCTTATGAGTGAAATATCAGGAAATTCTTCCTTAGTGAATGCCTACGTTATAAAAGGAACCCATTGTCCAGATATCATGTTATTAGCTTCAGTAATTTAGGCTCTGCGATGATGAATCAGTCGGTCAGTCAGGACATGTCTTTTTATATGTATAGTTAGTCTGTGACGCCATTTCACACTGCTTAGGTACCTGCTACCGACGTCAGCGCCTCCTCGTGTACTTAACACTAGATTTACGGACATTTCTCATATATTCATTTCTAATATATATATATATATATTAAGAGATAGGTATACATTATACAGAATTTGAAATTGCAGAATTGAGAGGGAAATAGATTAGAGTATATTCGTATCGCTCCATCGTTAAGAATCAACAAAAATTGCTAAGAATAATAATTGTCTTTGCAAATCTTGCTAATAAAGTCTGAAACTCGTCAAGTTGAGTGTTAACCTCAAGGGTCACTTTGACCCCAC
This sequence comes from Tetrapedia diversipes, assembly GCA_033822845.1. Taxonomy (NCBI): domain Eukaryota; kingdom Metazoa; phylum Arthropoda; class Insecta; order Hymenoptera; family Apidae; genus Tetrapedia; species Tetrapedia diversipes. Next base: position 78,788 of record JAOPTO010000845.1, read on the forward strand.
ATGAAATACAGTGCAGGACGCCAAAATCGTAATGTAATAAATTTATTTGCGAGAGTCATACAAAAGATGCAATTAGAAAACTTAAAAAGAAGTAAAGTGTATATTTAAAGTACGTTTCTACACATGATTTCTTTCCAAATTTGCAATAAAATTCTTTGTCATGGATCAAAACGACCCTGCATTCGTCTATCGCGTCTGTTGAAAACCATTCGTCTGCCGAGGGTTAAATCACGATGAAAGTTCTGGATATAAATATGGCGATATGATTGCTTCGCGAAAGAAATTACAGGTTAAACGTGATGCAGTAATTAAAAATTGAGAGCATTGCAAATGTTGAACGTTATCGAGGGTGCGGTTAGGTAAAGATGTTCCTGTGCGTTACCGAGAAATTTACGAAACGTCCTATTTACACAGAGTATTACGTTTCGACTGGTTAAAAGCGCAGAGAGTTTCTGGTGAAACGAGACAGGGACTCGGTCCACATTGACGCGTCTAGCGTTCGATTTCGATTACATTTCCTTTCACGACGCTCAGAATCTCGACGGGATTGTGTGCTCTGTCGATCGACGAACGATCTCCCTGCAATTATCGGATACCTTCTTGGAACAGTAAATCAGCGATCCGTGACTAATTATATAATAAGACACACGATCCGATCGACTGCTTTTTCTTCAGAAACCAGTACGCGTGTCGTACAAAACAGCTGTGCTTCGGTTACAATTCTACTTTTTTTCAAGGTGAAATAGCATTCAATTAAATCTCAGAACAAAGATGAGAAAAAATGAAACCCCGATCAATTAAATTCCTATTAGGGTACCATCTGTTACAAAGGAGAACAAAAAACGTTTCCTTAGAGCACACAACGCTCGCTGTAGAATGAAAGCTGTGAACCACTCCAACCAGCTAGTGAATACTATATACATCACAGAAATTCCAAGAAGACTAAAAAAAAGAAAGCATCCCATAGACTTGGTACCTCCTAAAAACTAAAATCTCACAATAATTTTCACAAGAAAATTATTCGTCTCGATAACATAGACAAATATCAAATGTAATATACATCTAAATTTTACAAAGTGTACCAAATTAATTAATGAGTGTGCGCTTGCACACTCATTAACACTATTCCTACCGACACTTCACATATACCTATTCCTTCCACGACATTCCCACGTACAACAGCCGACAAAGTTTTCTCAGAAAATAAACAATGAAAAAAGAAGTGAATATTGAAAAATGTATTATACGTATATTTGAGGAAAAGTCTAAAGTTTAAAGGCGATTCAATTACATTATATCTATGAAATTCTAATCGAAATTTTAAAAACGGTCATTTGACCGGTCGTGGTAGGAATAGCGTTAAGCAGAATAATTCTAAAATCGATTCGTGAAAGGAACAGTCAAATTACGAATCATCTCCTTTACGCTTTCCGTAATCTCAAAGAAGGAACTTTGCGAGGACGTTTTCTCTCGAATCTCGCTCGGCCAATTCGAAGCGTCGTCGAGCGAGTGCACGAGCGACTCGCGCGATTTTGCAAGCGCGTACACACACGGTGAATTACACGCGCGTTCGCAGAGACGAAAGGAGACGCGCATAGAGAGGGAGAGAGCGAGAGCAAGCGGGCCACTTCGCACGTGTGGCCAATCGCGATAACTCGAGTGTGCTCGCGGGGTGTTACAGAGAATTATCGTCGGGAATGAACGAAGCAGGATGTCGGCTATATCTACGCCCCCGAGCGAATTCTCCAGACAAAGCGGGCAAACCGCAATCGGGCCAGATGCGCGTGTGCACGTGCATGTATGTATTGTGCACCGAGGCCTGTCCTAAAATAATTTATCTGTCCACCGGGGATACGCGCGCGTACCGACTGATAACATACGCGCGCGTGTGCGCACGCTGCATGCCGTAATCTCGATCCGCGCGCCATTTATTGGGTTATCAAAGTTATCCGTTGGCGTTAATCAGCTAGGATCCACGGCTAGGCTCCAGTAAGGATTTCTGTGGGATTTAATTGCGATCACGTATCACGTGACGCGGTCATTGTTATCTATTTACTTTTAACGCGTTCTGTGCGTTAACCCTTTCGCTTCGAGCGCCGCTTATAGGCGGCGTCCACGAGACGACCTGTGGGTACGAGCGCCGCTTATAGGCGGCATCTAGATATATTTTCTATTTTAATAATTCTGTATTTCAATAATTTTGTAAGCCTTTTCATATTAAAAATGTAAATATACTTGTTACATTAGAGCAGCAATTGTTTTATTCAGCACAATTGTTATTTAAGACTTAGAAAGACGCACACTCTGCATATTTCTGACGCGTGCTTCCGTTCAGTGGCAGTACTTCGGCGGACTGGACCTACGAAGCGAAAGGATTAAATGTACTGTCGCATACGTCTTGTCGATGAGGCTAGTAGTGTTGGCACCTATTGATGTGTTTCTAGTTTCAGTTCGTGCAATATCGTTCCAGCAGCTCGATGTTCTCCTCTATATGTGACTCCACATATCAATTGAAAAAGAGTAGTTAACACATTGTATGCCGGTGGCATCTGAGGCATTTAAAACTGTAGGTGAAGAAAATATTTAAAATTTTATACATTATTGTAAAACACTAAAATTGGTTTGCATATTCATTATATGCAATTTAACGATAACGAAAAATAGAAACAAACAAATCGCCAAACAAAAGAATGTTGTATTATCGCAAACCCGGCGCTAAAGCAACAGACTTCCAAACCCGCGTTTTCGCGGGGCCGGCATACAATGTGTTAACAGCCACATTTGTGTACGACTTAACAGAGGAACATTTTAAAATTGAAACTCCGTCGCGTGATAACTTAAGAGTACAATAAAATAGGAATAACCGTCCTTAGAATGTATTTCCGAAGAACTGGGAAACATTGACACTGCATTATCTACAATGCGTTTTCGATAAAGAAACTCGAGACTTCCAGACAAACCAATCCTTATCGCGTCTCCGTCGATAAACGATGCGAGAGAAAAAGCGCGTAGAAGAAGAAACGGGTTGCAGCCGGATCAAAGGGAAAACTTCAGCTCACGGGGGTGAGCGTCGTGCGGGGGATAAACGGCACCCATAATTTTTCCCCTCCCCCTCGCATCCCGTCGTCGCGCGACACAGCACGCCCGCATGATTACGCGTCGGTCGCTCGGTAACACCCAGAGATTCGTCGTGGACCGAAGTGTAATTCGTTGAAAGAGCCTATTGTGAATAAATTGAGCCGGGGCAAGGATTGGGCAGCGGTCAGAGACGCGGTGTGTTCTCTCGCCATCGCATGGTCCGTTTTGTGCGCATGAAATTCCCACCGCGGTATCCCGCCCTCCTTCCCCCCTCTGACGCTCTATGTCAATTTATTAATCCAACGGCCGCGTTGGACAACCGACATATGCGCGTGAAAGGACCCAAGTCGCGGAGGTGTGCGATCGGTCCTCCAGAACGTAAAGGCCATCGTCGCCATTGTTCTCTCCCGAGTTAGAATCCGTGGACCGGTCTACGGGTCACGATCGTGCCATTTTCAGGGTTTCATAATTGGACCGGATAATTAGCACGACAGACGGTGGCCAGTCGAACTCTATTGTTGTATCCCCGGAAACGTTCGCTTTCCGTTGTGTAACTGACCGCTTTTATCGTTCGCACGACCGTACGGATGGTTGTGTCCGATCGCGGCTCCATTTGTCCCGGTCGTTTGCTCATAAAACCAGATGCCGATCGTTATCGCCTGGTATTGCCGTGGAACCGTGGAAACTTGACAGAATTAATCCGGGACACGCCCGTCGACCCCGTCACCGGTCAGTATCGTCTGTTACCGATCGAACGTTCGATATCGACGGGCAATTGAATCCGTGACGGCGCGTTGCTCGTTTATCAAGTGAAAACGCTCGTCGTGTGCTCCGCACGCCTGTGCTCTGTAACTGGAATCGTGTTGCGCCGCATTGTAATTTGCCGGTCAACGTCCTCTCGCTCGGCCGGCAGATAAGGTTAATCACCGATTTTTCGAATCCGACCGTGAACAGGGAGGAAGATCAGGCTATTTACGAGGCTGATGAGAGAACAATGGCACGCTCAGACACCGAGGTATACCGTATGAAATATATATGCCCGCGCGCTGGCCTGTTCCGCTCTCCCCAACCGGTGACTCTGAGTGCTCGGTCAACCCTTCGGCCGGAAGTTGCGCGCGCCGGAAGCCGGGGCTAGGTTTAGGCGAACGCGCAACCAGCGACGATTTCGTGGGACCTATCTAACGCGACGATCTACGGCCTTCGACCGTCACGACGCCTCTCTGAATGTATAAACACGAGGTTTCTCGAAACGACGTTTTAACTGTTCCGCGAGGGGAACGATGGACGTGCCCGACCGCGCGTACGCCCTCGAGGAAGTGATACCCGATGGGCTTTCCGCTATCCCCGGGAATCATAAATTTAAATGAAACGATCGACGTTTAATATTCAATAGGAATCGATTTACGGTCTAACTGTTGTGGACTGGCAAGACGGATACTTGGAAATGAATCGGGGTGCCATATCTGAAATACATTTATCTTATCGTCGAATCTGTTTTGATAAAGTAATTTAGATTGGCCGCAGTAGAACTCTAAACACCATTGTGAAAAACTGGTCGTCTCTATTCTTGGACGCTTTTTCTGCAATTTTGAAAAAACGTTCCGGAATTTATAAAACGGGTTACGGTTTTTAAATCTTAAACTGCAACAGCGATGGTCTAGCTGGCGCCATCATGTCGCAATCACGGTGTTCGTAACGGCATCGGCATTTCATTCACATCGTAGATGTAAAGCCTACGATCTTTGAAAGCCTGACAGGCATTTACCGCGAACGACCGTGCAGGCAGGGCCTGCAAATAGAATTAACGACGCCGTGGAACGATAAGTGACGTCGTGGCTGAGATCTGATTCGATTAGGAAGTATATTTCGTCGGGAAGAGGCTCGCGATCGTCCAACGGTGTCGTTGAACCGTTACGGAGATCGTACTCGAAAAATACATGAGCGGATGAAACGAGAGAAAAATCGGTCGTCGATCGTTTTCCTGTCTAATGTCGATTACGGACACCCGGTATGCATTGCAATGCGTGTCACGCCTACGCGTGTCGCGTCAGGCGTTTGTCGGACCGACAGAAATTACTTTCAATGATACGAAACGTAGCCCGGCTTGGCAGCTCGTTCACAGGGAAGCTATACCAGGCGAGGAAGCAGTTAAACGTCAATAAAAAAAAAGTGGCAGTAAAATGATATTTTAATCGTCTCTATAACGAATCTGTCCACCGGGGAACATGGCGAGAGAGACCACCGTCGAATCGTTCCACGAGAACCGACTGATACACGTGATACGACTAACGGATCAACAGGGACCAAGTTTTGCTAAGCAACACCGGTGGCTGTGTAGAGAACTGGTTATCCTTGCGTTTCCGTGCGGCCCTCCGATCGGAATAACGATACGCGATAAACAGGAGGCCAGTTCGCAGCCGGGAAGCGTAACGTGGCATCGATACTTAACCCAGTCTATCGAGCTCAGAAATCAAGACCATCAATCCCGCGACGCGTTATTACCACCAACGTCTATACGCGATGATCTTTCGATACGAATCATCGACAGCCTTTGAATAAAATCGTCTGTAAGTCGAAATGGCTGTTGTATCGTGCTACGTCTCATCGATAGATCTAACCGTTCCTAGTCACAGATTTCAGGGCAAATTCTTTTGCAGAAGTCGGTTCAGCGTAACTTTCTGTACGTAGCTAGTTGATCTCGTTCTTTCTTTCGCGAATTTAAAAATAACGTAGATACGGCTGCATAAATGACTAATCGAGGTTAGGTCTAACTGAAGCCTGTTTAGCGACCGCTGAATTTTGCCTTTCACATATAGTGTATAGATTTATTCCTTGTCGTGCGTGCATGTACTGGTGGGTGTACGCCAGTTTGCTGACTGCAACCTGTAGTTATGTTTTTCGTTTCGTCTCGGAAAAAAATTAATTCTTTTTCACTGTTAATCACTGCTACATTCACGCATTTAAATATCACTCTAGTTCGTAATGTACAGCAATGGTAACTTGCATATTGCTGTATTGACAATAACATTTGCAAAATCCATTGAATCTATCAAGAAAGATTATAGTATAAAGCTCCACACATTACCAAAACAAAATCGTGCGCGTTTATCCCATTATGGATCGCGCAACAGACCATAATGCATGACGTTTCAATAGAAATTTAGTCAGCGTCAACTCAAAGTTCGTTACAAGATAGCCATTTTTCGGCCCTGATTCGATGTTCAAGTTGACGGTTCTGAGCACCGATAGAATATATCGCGTTTCCATCGCGTCCGGAGCCCGGGCCAACAACAATGGCAATTTGTTACCCGGTTAGCAGCCGGCGCGCCGGTTCTAACTCGATTCCAAGTTTCTCGCGGAAGTTTCAGCGCACAAGAGAGAGAGAGAGAGAGAGAACCGGGGCCGCGTGCTGCGCCACGATGGCACGGGTAATAATATGGTCCCTGCTGGCCCCGTGGATCGGTTGGACTGCATCCAGCTGACAACGGGAACGGCAAGTGGAACTCCGGATACGTATAACGCGGCGGCGAAACGTGCTCATAGAAGACGTTTCTACAGGCTGGCCCGGAGCCTCCCATGTGCACGCCACTGCGCGATTCCCACCACATTCACGAGCCGATGATTTATATGCTAATTCCTGGACTGGAACACGATCCTGGAGTCCCTCGCACGGGAAACTTTCACCGTCTAGATCCGCGGACTCTGGCGAACGTTCGCCTTGGACGTTGAACAGCGGCAATTTTTTATTCGTTCGCAGATGGTTCCATGGGATCGTAAGTGTTCAGAAGGAAAACCTTCGCGGGGGGGGGGTGAGGTTTCGTTAAGAGGAGGTTAAAGGTTTGGTAAAGTACACCTACAGGATCATAGGTACTCAAGAGGATATTCACCTCGGACATAGAACAGCGGCGAATGCTACTAATTTGCAGACGGACTCGCGTGGATCATAGCTGCATAGGGGGAAGCCTTTGTTATGAATGAGCTTAAATCCGTTCACAAAGGGAAATTGGTATTCGGGCGTACGCAAAGCATTCGCGTTCCTTGATACTGCTGAGAAGAAGCTTTGTTCTCGAGCCCCAACGGGGAATCGCCGCTGCTCGTTCGCGGGTTTCGACACCGCAGCCGGGAACGTGCTCTCGTATACTATTTGGCTAGGCCGTGACAAGGCTGAAAGGCTCCGTTTTTAGATCGCGCGAAGAAGATCTTAGGGAGACGCGCTAACCAAGTTATAACGGAGCGGAGCTGGAAATCTCGAGTTAGTCATCGGGCGCACATTTGCGTCGCACGTTTCCCAGCATCTCCCGTAATCATGGCGAATCGCGGGATTCAGCGACAAAGATATCCACGTTCGCGGGTCGGGGGACATCTGAAACCGCAACTGGACTATCTGCGTCGCGGGTGCGTCACATGGGGTTAGTCACGACAGCAGCGGGCTACTGTTTATGTTTCGTTCACCTGATCGTTGGAGAAGACACACTTGACGTTAACCCAATGGTGTGCCTTGACGGTGCAGTTGCACCCGTCCATCGCGCATATCCCAGGCGGTGCATTCTCGACGCCACCAGGCAGGAATACCAGACACCACAGAAACACCGACCATACGATCGCGCGATCACACTTCAGCCCGTCCAGGGCGCTGAACACTCTCCTCCTGCCGCTCATCTTCGATCCTCCTCGGGGATCCTGCCTTTCGGGGAACAAAGGGCCGAGCGCTATTCGACGACCGCGATCGATCGCGTTCGATTTTCCCCTTTGCATCCGATCTTCCTCACATCGTTCTCACCGTACACCGTATTATTCAAAGCACAACACGGATCCCTCTTCGATCCTTCGTTCTCGTTACCCTCGAGTCGCGGTCACATCTGCTTCGATCGATCGATCGACCGATCGATCGCACGCACGCACGGAACTCTTTGCACACTTTATCCGGGCGACGTGTTTCGATCGCGAACAAAGGGAACGATGTCCACTTGTGTCCACAAGTCGTTGTTTCTCGGTTAACGATTCCCAACTGTTATCGATCGGTTCCACCGCTGTATCCACCTGGAACCGGATCTCTGTTCGGCGGCCGCGTTCACCGGGCGGCGACGCGATCTCGAGGGGCCTAGGAGTGTTCTCGATCGTGGACGGTAAACGGCTCGAGCGGGCATTCGCCGCGAGCAAGTGCAAACACACGCGCGGACTGCTTGTTTCCGAAGAGGTGGGGCAGCTAGAAGCCAGCTGACGCGATCATGACGGAGGTTGCTTTCAAACTGTGGTCGGTGGCATGCACGATCGGTGTCTCCTCCCCACCAAAGAACCGTGTTCCTTGCCTTGCCTCGCACTCCTCCTGTCACGCTCTCTTTCTCTGTCTCTGTCTCTCTCTTTCTTTCACGTTGTTGCTCGCTCTTTCCCTCCTTGGCCTTTTAAAAGATAAAAGCAGCCGAGGGGGAACGCGTTCAAGGGGCAGCAGGGACGAAAACTGTGTTCGACACCGGTTCGACGGGGTTCGTCCTGTTCTGTCGGGGTCGGCGACAGGGGAGGCTTGGCCAGGGACACCGGTTTTCGAGCGGGTCGCAGGGTCGCCGCCACTTGGTGCCTTCCAAGGGTCGACCTTGACCAAGTTACCCGTGAGCCAAACAGCTCTCTTGTCCATCGCGAATCACGGATCCCTGTGACCACGCTTTACGTAACACGTGTTTGCGCGTGCGGTTTGCCAGAGAAGCTGATCGAGCTCGTGGGAGAGCAATTGTACCTGTTGACGCGTCATTGATACCGGTTCCTGTTATTTGTTACGCTGCTTTTCTGTCGCATATCTTCTTCTCTTGTTACCAGCCGCTTTATGCGGTTTTCCTGTTGGTCTGTTACTTTAATCGGATTACCAGGTTAGAGGAACAGGGATAGGTTATTGTTTTCTTTTATTATCGATCTTTACAAGTACAAATTCCACGATCCACTAGCAAAAGAAAGGTTCTCAGTATTATTAAAAATTCTGTTCAACCCCGTTCAGGCTTCAACGAACCCTTTCTCTCGAACAAGTTTCAAAATACATCAGAAGAAAGGGACACCGAGAATTTTAATTTGCTTCTAGAATTTCTTTCAAGCTTCGGTGAACTCTCTCATGATAACATCGGTCGAGAAACTATTCGGAGGGCCGAAAAGATATAAAAGAGCGGGCAACGGAAGCGTGAACGGGAGAACCGCGCTTCCTTTACACTCCGTTCGCAGGGAAACTGGAAACCCAACACGGGGCACGCAGTCAGCGTAAAAACGGGACAGCCGAGCCTCGAAAGCGTCTCTTCGCAGCCGTGTCGCTTTTCACGGTAGACCCTGCTACGGGGGCCGAAGCGAAGGCCCGATCATTTAATCGTTTGAGCGCCACGGGACTTTCTTATTTCCCGATCGAAAATTGCCAAGCGGCACGATAGCGCTCGTCATATTCCGTGCCAAAAGATGCCAAAGAGCGTAATTTCGCTATTTTTAGCTTACACGCAATAAATATTTCCTACAATTTAGTATTGTTTCGACATTCTCTTGAGAATAAAATTATGTTAAATTATTTGGGAAATTTGTACAATAAATTTGGACAACTTTAATATGATAATTTCGTTCTTTACTTCTTGGCTCCCGTTTACAATACTGTTCTTGATGTAAGGTGAACGATGTTTATATATTCTCTCTGTATATCTGTATATGTGTATCATGTGTGTGACATGTAAATGCCTTGTGTCTTCTGCTATCTAACTGATGGCGGCATTGTTATATCTCTTTCAAATTACTCCAATTTTATCTTTTTTGTTTTACCTAAGACCGAAGGGTAACCATAAAGTTGCGAATCGAAAGAAACTGAGCCTGCTGCGATTATTGGGCTTCGCAGCCTAAAACGCTGGCGCTTTGAGGACAGGAGAGAAGAAGCGCGATCGCGCCCGCTTGGCACTCAAACGGTTAATTTCCCATGAGAAATTGCGCGTGTCAGTGCAAGTTCTGGCGTCCCGTAGGCGTCCCCGCGTCGACACATGCGAGGCGTCCATTCATTCATAAACGGTCGCCTCGAACCAGGAAGCACCTGACGCCGGCCGAAGTGGCCATTTCCGAAATGACCACGTGCTGGCCATACGTCACACGCCGTAGCTTCGAGCAGCCGTTCCAATTTCCAACGAGCGATCCTCTGGACGCCGTGGATGGAGGCGACACGCGGCCGTTCGATTTCGTTTCACGTTCCTTCGATCGATCCTCCTCCGTCTCGCGTTACCTGGCGCGGATCGGTAAAACGAGACCTACGTCAAGGATCCGGCATGGTCTCGGTGTCGGTGAACACGTAGACGTCGGTGTTCGTGACGGATGCGTTTTCTGTAACACTATCTTTTCTGGCGAGCTCTTCCGTCGCGATCGACCGGCTATTATTTTAATACACGGGGGAATCCATTGGATTCACAGCGAAATTGTGGTTTGACGCGGTGTAAGATTGCATCGAGGCGCTGAATTCCACTAAGCATCGCTGTTGCAGTGGTATAACTGCACTATATAACTATATGTACATTGTACGGTGTAAGAATTTTAGTTTAGGTGGAAAGGATCTGTTGTTAAATTATTAACTTTATCATGTACATACTATGTATATCGTACAACACTTGAAATGGGACTATTAATTGCAAATACAAAGAACGGATGAGCACCTATGACTCGTACACCGATTAGTTTTATTGTTTCCCTATAACTATCCTAGACGTCCCAGTTATGGTAGTATACCGAGTTCGTTATATTAGGGTTCCAACATACAGCTATCTTCTCTTCCATGGAAATTGGAAATTAACAAAAATCGAAGCTAAACAATCTGCAAATCGTGAAAAAGTCCCAAACTCCTCGAATCTGCTACTCATTCTTCAAAAATTAAAGTGGTTCTCCCGAAAATTTGTGAATACGCGAAACATGCAAAATTATCGGGCGCAGTAAACGCACTTTCCTCGATCCTTGAATTTCCGACACGCTTTTCGGAAGTTAGAACGATTCGGTCAAAAACTTGAGAATGCTAAGCGAACAGTTATGTATAAAATTATCGCGCGGAATAAATGCAATTTCCTCGATCCTCGGATCTCCGATTCACTTTTCGTGAACTAGAACGATTCGATCAAAAACTTGATAATACGCGATCTGCTATGTATAAAATTATCGCGAGTAGTAAATACAATTTCCTTGCCAGGGCAAGTTCCGATTAAATCCGTACGCGAGCGTTGCCCGAGCGGATACCGGTTTGTCCGCATGTTTCTTCGAGAGCAGCCAAGCGCGAGACTTTCAGGGGAGCAGTTCTCGCGGTTCGTCAGGAACAAAATCGGCGGCGAGACGACGGCGTGTGTGTATACACATAGGTACGAGCGGACACGTTCGCAGCGGGCGAGCCACGGGGAGGACAGAATTGCGACGTGATTGCGCCTTATTAGGGATGAGTCCGGCGATGACTCGCTAGGGGAAACAGCGATTGTCTGGCTGGCAGAGGAGCATCGTCCTCTGGCCGGTGATCTACCCAGACGAGAACCGCGAAACACATATAACACCAATTAGGGGCATCGCGACTCGGGAACTCTCGTTCTAACGAGAGACGACCACCTGCCATGATCGTGACCCCGTTCGCGAACACTTTTTAACCGTGTAACCGTGACCGCGGATTTTCGTAATTTTTCAACTTGTTACGCGCTAGTTAGCCGGTTGGGCAGCAACACGTGATCGAGTTACGAAGAGAAGGGAAAAGTGGAGTTCAACGAGGTTTTCAATCGGAAGATTTAACATTTTTAAGTTTTGCAATTGTTTCTTGGTCGAATGGAAAAGCCTGAAAAAGATTTATTTGATTAGTTGTCTTTGTTCGTCTTATCACCCATTCTGAAATCTTTGATGTGTGCTAACAAAGCTTACGAGGGATTATGAACGTGTATTAAGTAAAATTTGAGAAATTCTTATCAGCTGCAACAATGGGGAATATAATTAAATGCGAATGTTGAATGTTCGAAAGTAGGGGGGTGTAAAAAAATATGCACCAAAAATTGTGTTTTGAAGTATTGATCGGAATAACATTGTAGTCTGATGGCTAAAGTCTGATGTCCCTTGAGAGGGGATATCCGACCGCAAAGACTTAAAAAGTTGAATTTTTAAAAATGTTCGAAAATAGAGAAATGTAAAAAAATATGCGCCAAAAACTGTATTTTATAATATTGATCGGAACAACATTGTAGTCTGATGGCTAAAGTCTGATGTCCCTTGAGAGGAGATATCCGACCGCAAAGACTTAAAAAGTTGAATTTTTAAAAATGTTTGAAAATAGAGAAATGTAAAAAAATATGCACCAAAAATTGTGTTTTGAAGTATTGATCGGAATAATATTGTAGTCTGATGGCTAAAATCTAATATCCCTTGAGAGGGAATATCCGGCCGCAAAGACTTAAAAAGTTGAATTTTTAAAAATGTTTGAAAATAGAGAAATGTAAAAAAATATGCGCCAAAAACTGTATTTTATAATATTGATCGGAACAACATTGTAGTCTGATGGCTAAAGTCTGATGTCCCCTGAAAGCGGGTAGCTCAGTAGTCTGTCCCTCAGAGGGGACATACGACCGCAAAGGCTTAAAAAGTTGAATTTTTAAAAATATGCGAAAGTCGAGGGGCGCCTGTACTGTGTATCCCGGTAACGTAATCGGAGAATCTTCTTTGTTCACAGTGGTCACTCGAACGAACGACTCTTCCTGCGGGACTTCGTCTCGTGCTCGAGCGGCACCAGCGGTGGTCGTTTAGCGAGATGGTTGCAGCCGGACAGTTTCGTGGATCCCTCGAAATGCGAGGCACTTTACGCGAAGGACGAAATGAAGTGCGGATGCCCGGCCATCGTCACCGTGCTCACCAGAGACCAGTACGGGGACGTTGTTCACGTGCCCAACCTGAAGGTACGACAGTAACTATACTCCCTTCTACGGAAATTGACTTTTTTTAATCTTGCAAGCGTCCACTACGAAACGAAAGAATTGAAGATCTGCTTTCTAGCACGATTACACAGAGTATCAGACCTATCTGCTCAGCGAGACGAGGCAGTAAAGGAAAAAGAATGTTCTTGTGGAATTTCGGGTGATGGAGGAAAGTAAACATTGATACGACGTGTACTTCTTTACGTCTACTAACTCGTCTCGTTGGACAAACAAGGCTTACAGTACTAAAATGTTAGGTGTACGCAAAAGTTTTAATCCTCTCTTCGGTTCATTCTGATACGATTATTCTAAACTCAGGTAATTCCCGGTTTTTGGGGATGTTTATGGAGTTGCACGAACTGTTCGGGAAATGTTTGTAAGATTAATTTGCAATGCTTGTGTTGCATATAAGTAACAGAAGATTAAGAAAGGATTGAATGTTTCGTATAAACTTAATAAAAATCCAACAGAGATGTGACTTTCTCCGAAGACTAAGAAACTGGGGAGGTTAAAAGCACGGTTACTACTATTTACTGTAAAGAAAAAAAGCGAACGTCGTTTGTTTTTACAATTCCCTAGGTCGAAGTGAAGGCGGTGCCCATAAACAAGAAAGATTTAGGGGATTCGGACCGAATTTCTCAGCCCGACCCGATGACCTTCGGTGGCCACCCTCAACCACCTTTGGACGTACCGTACGAGGTTACGATCAACAACAAAACTTGCTTCTACGCGATCACTATCATGAAGGCTTATCAGAATTATTCGTTCGAGGAATTGAGGTTCATGTCGCCGGCTATAAAAAGATCGAGCGAAAGCATGCTGGTCAGATCTAACGGGGACGGGAGCTATAGCGCCAGTTGGACACCATCGTCGGTCGGATGGTATTCTCTTATGGTCACCGTGGATGGGTACAGCATGGAAGATGTAAATAATATTGCACCCGAATTTTTATGAAAATTGACATACACACTTCCTTCATTTTCGTAACACTTTCCGTTTCCTTCGCGCAGAAGTACAAAGTAGAGGTGAAAGAGTCACCGCAGGGCATGCAACCTCCTACGCAGAACATCTCGAAGAAACCGCAGCATCAGCCGAGCAAGCTGAGAAAATTCGTGGCGAAGAACAGCGCCGGGCTGAGGATCAGAGCACAGCCGTCCCTACAAAGCGAGCAAATTGGTGTCGTTTCGGTTAACGACACCATAGCCTTCATAGACGAGGTATTGCGGTTCGGCTTCCTGCGCGCAGTTTCAATTTCCCAGAGCCTTCTGCTAAAATCTACAGTAGCGGACAAAAGTTTTAAACGACAGGACAACGTAACACATAATTTTATGGTTCGCAACCATTGTTTATCGATTCATTTTTATCGTCATTATGGTGGAACGCTATTCATTGATTAGCATAGAGTACAAATCTTATTTATACCGTTATTTCTTATTAATTAATTTATTTATTTTCCTCGACCCTGTGGTCTTAAACTTTCGTCCACTACTGTACATCGAAACGTTTCTTTCTCTTCATTATATTCCGTGCTCTGTGCATAGATCCATAACGACGACGGTGTCTGGCTACGGCTGAACGCGGAAACGATCAAAGAATATTGTAGCAGTAGTCACCTCGAAGCTTGGTGTCTACAGTACAATCAACATTTAGGCAAAACCTTGCTACTCCCCGTCGAGGAGCCCAAATCGATCTTAGATCAAGTGATCAAGGAGACAATTTTACGGAAGAGACCCGAGATAGTGGACGAGTACGCGAATCGATGAATATTTACACGTTTCTCGTGGCCGGTTACTTTTTTCTAAATTAATAATCGTTTCAGTAAAAGGAAGACGGTTACGTTCGACGGTGGTAGAAGTATGGTCGTCGTAAAGTGCGGTGCTTCCGGTCACAATATCAGAAGCAGACCAGGATTAAACGCGGCGCCTGTGGGCAAGCTAGCTCTTGGCAACGCGGTGACTATTCAGGAATATGTAAGTACCGACATTGTTTTTCTTTTTTTCTTTCCAAACGACAAATTGTACGAATAATGGACCGAGAAACTTGGGTCACAGTTTGTTAACAGCGAAGGTACTTGGGTACGCATGGACGACGACTCGATGACCAAGTACTGTTTCCGGAAAGGTCGGGTGGCCGAGGGCGAGGCCTGGTCCCTGGCCGTCAGCAAACACGGTGTCATGTACATGAAGATCGAACAGGACCTCGAGAACGACCCGATAGAGAAGAGACCCGCCATCGCACCAGATCCGTCCGTTTCACCCGGCCACAAAGGCTTCGACTTCTCCGCGCCTTCTGTGAGTCATGAGGGCTTCAATTTCACCGCGCAACCCTTCACGACACCAGGTACAGCAGAATCCGGAGAGGGTAGTAATACAAATCCATTCGTTTTTGGTTCATACAATCAACACGATTCTCCAGGTACCATTGCTCAGAAGCAATGCACGCGTTGCTCAAGCGAGACACGTTACGCCGTTTTCTTTTTCCGTTCCGTGATTTAGGAAGCGACAAACTCACGTCGGACAAGAACGATGTTTCGCCGAAGTTCACCAAACCGCATTCGAAGGAAAGGGTTGTGAGAGAGAGGGAGAGAGAGGGTGGTGGCGGTGGTGCTGGTGGTGGTGGTGGTGGTGGAGGTGGAGGTGGAGGTGGAGGCGGTGGTGGTGGCGGGAAATTGAGCGTTCTGCAGAAATGGCTGAGAGGGGACGACAAATGTCACGGAGAGAAACGAAGCTCCCCAGGCAGGTGGGTCAAAGGAATGAGCGGCAAGGCACGCGCAGTTGGATTAGTTTCGTCATATAGTTTTGGAATTTGCAGGGACTTCTCCGAGTTCGTCGGTGTGTCCGTGAAGGAGCTGGTGAAAGCGATAGGGGAGAGCCGAGCGAACGGAAACGGGCCCACGCCGCCGGAGACACCGAGACGATTGTCGAGAAGCTCGTCGCCGAAAAATCCCCAAGGTGGGTCACCAAGATTTCACAGCCCGTCCTCTAGCCCGGTTCCGATACCCGGTACGTATGTATGCTCTGTTCGCAACACTTAAACCGAAATCGCTGCTATACTCTACCGACAGATCTACTGTGTTTACTTACCTCTACTATTTTTTCCTATTTTTTTTTTTTGTTCTTTCTATCTAACTTGTGATTTCCGTTGTTAATCTCATGTATAACTCATGTGTGTGTCTTACTTCACACTTTTGGCACGGTAACTGGTCCGAGGAGGGAATCATTTCAGAAGCTGAGAGACCCGATATCGACACTTGAAATGAAAACTATGTGAAAAAGTTTCGCGAATTTATTCGTTTCGGTCCGCGTAACGTACGATTAGAACGAACCATTAAGTTTGAATAAGTCACACCTTAACGCTCGGTTCTATATGTTAGTCAAACGAACGAACGATCTTAGATTATGTAAATATAAATAAATCTTTGTCGGATTAGTTATAACAAATTAGTGATGTTGCTCTTAGCTGGGTCCAGTCGGCAGCCAGTTGGTTCTGGTAATTGCCTCTTCCCTCCTGCTGCTCATGCACCAGGTACTCGCTCCTTTCCTACTCGACATAATCTCCTCAGTCTGTACAGTTTACGAAATAGCGTATAGTGTTTAATGTTATTCGGAACACTTGTCACTTTCGAATTACACCGATCACCAATACCTCTTTAACGATACACGTATTATGGCACCGTAGATCTTTCTTCTTGTTGATGTATGAACACCACACGATCCAGATGCATGCTTAATTATAGTACGTTACTCGATGTAAAAAGTACACAGTAAGACAGTTTGTTGCACGTACAAGTAAATACATTGTCACGTTAACTACGTTTTGAGGAGAAAAATTCAGATAGTGCACATAGAGAGACCTTAGGCTAACCTAGTAAATCATAACACGTCACATATGATTTCTACAATTGATCCAAAATTATCAGGTGGGAGAAGTTTGATAGGAGGGGGAGACAGTATCAGTAGCAGCCCTGTGCTCTGTGGCTCCCCCCGAAGTGTCGGCCTCTCCCCGTTAGGTAAGAATAACAACACACATTAATACTCTGTAACTCTACACCGACATATTAACAATATATAGTCGCATTTCAATCGATCACTTTTTATCGAATCGCAACCGCATTGTTGTCGTTGTTCGATGAATCCATTGAAAACTTTAGCTGTTTCATTCACTCACGGCGAAGTCGCACGAAATTACATTGCACGAAGTTCATGCGAATGCTACGCGAAATATGTTCGATTCTTTGATATTATCCACGGTTTCATGAAAAATAAAAGCAAGGTGAGACAGATATATCCTTGCGTTAGAGAAAAAAAAATAAAAGAATTGTTAGCTACCTATACAATTTCAGCGAAGGGAATCGAAACTGCTCCCTGTATTTAGATCTTGCCTTTCTTTTTCAAGTTTCTGGCGGAATGATAGACAGTATCACGTCACAGCGACGGGGATCAACGCAGAGCGACACAAGTGCCTTGGTCAGTAGTCTAACGAGGGACCCTTCGCAGTCTCCAAGCGCGGTCAGCATAACTGCCAATACTCGTGACCTTTCTCCGAGTCCAAGTTGCAGCTCTTTACACATGAGATCCGAGGGTAGCATAGCCAGTCCGCCTGACACTCCGAAGCAAGAAGTTGGAGTAAGTTATCGATCATTAGTCCCCAGCGATGCAAACGGAGCGCGATTCACGAGCATTTGCATGATTTTAAGGATTCTCAAGAAAGTCCAAAGAAGGTTTCCCAAGCGCAGACGCAAACGAGTCCCGAGAGCGCGACCACGGCCATGAAAGGGCATTTCAGCATCGGTTCCGCTGGCCCGAAGGATTTGTCGAAGGTGATCAGGAGGGACCACGGCAAAATAACGAAAACCAGGACGAAACGCACGATGTCGCCGACCAGCGCGCAACAAAGCTCGAATTCGAGTAGCACGATGAACTTGAGCAAGGAGAAGGTGAAGGAAGCCATTAGTCCGTCGGTGGCCGAATGCTTGAGGGCCGTGTTCGCGGCGTTCCTCTGGCACGAAGGGATCGTGCACGACGCGATGGCATGCGCCAGCTTCCTCAAGTTTCATCCAAGTTTGCCGAAACAGGGCGCCCTGGTTGTGACCAGACAAACAGTGATACAGTCGACGGACAAACAGAAGCAAGAGCAGAAAGCGAGGCAAAGGCACTCCGTGGAGGTGATTAATGCCGGCAACTACCTGTACATACAACCGAGCACCGTGGAGGCTTTAACACGGTCGGCTGCGAACGCGAACGCAAACAGAAACCGGAAGAAGCAGAAAACGGTCATCAAAGAGGAGGTGCAAGAGAACGGGAAGCTGGATTCCCTGCCGGAATTCCAGACGGTCGCGGTGTTGCCGCCCGCCTTGAAAAGTTTGGTGTTCCTGTGGGAAGAGCTCAGCACCAACTGCCTGCAAACGATAGAGCAACGTTCGGTGTTGCCCAGCCCGGTATCGTCACAGGTACAGTCGGTGAAGTTGAGCAAACGGCCTGAGAAACGGCCTCGCGAGGACAAGGTGAAGGAGCGCGAGAAGAGGAACAGCAGGAAGAAGAAAGAGTGGAAACCGGTAGGCAGGGCAAACGGATCCGAGGCGCTGACAGGAATAGAGCGGGAAACGATCTGCGAGCTGTGCGGTATGATGTTTCCGCATCCGGTGACGTATCACATGAAGATGATGCATCCTGGCTGCGGATGGCACGCTGGCGGAAAGGGTTACAACAGCGGGGGGAATTATTGCATCGGTTGGGCCGGGAACTGCGGCGACGGCGGGGTCGGTGGAAGCTCGTGGTATCTTATTTGTGACACGTGCCGTGATAAATATCTGCGCGCCAGGAAGCTGAAGCTCGCGAAGAAATTCTTAACCGGAATGATGAAAAAGATGAGCAGCTCCAGCAAGATCGTGTCGCCAGTTGGTAGCCCCAGCGGAAACGAGACGCACATCATCATGAAGAACAACGCTATGTTCCTGTTAGACCTGGCCAGTGCGTCCGGGCTGAACATCCCGAAACAGCAAAGACGGCCCTCGCAAACGTTGTCATCCGTGGCTGAAAATTACAGTCCTCCGGAGGCGGCTGGACCGTTCCCGCCGACCGGACCGTTTCAGTGCCTGCAAGCTTTAGGCGTTCATCATTCCCAAAGTCACGACGAGAGGTATTACGAGGAGACATTGAGACGTCAGAATAGTCAAACCGCTTACGAAGCGAACGGTATCATGGCTAACACTACGAACGGAAGGGTGAGAGAGAGAGAGTAGTGGTTATTATTTTTTTTTTATTTAATTTCTTGCCATAACTGTTTTTTTTTATGCAGCCTTTGTCGGAATGTCATATGAGCGACAGCGACAGCGAAAGCGGTAAAGGTCGCGGAGTGTTCCATCGATCGGTTTCGATGTCTACCGGTGCCCCATGGTCTAGAAATTCGAACGACGGTAGAGTAGTTATGATGCGGAAGCGAAACAACAGCAGCAGCGAAATGAATACGGGTACGGAAGGTTTGACCCCCGCGGTTACACTTGATGAGACATGTTTAAAACAGCTACGTCATAAATATCCCATTTTTCTCTATCATAGATGCCGGATCGTCTCTTTTATGCTATCCCTCTGCAGCGCTACAAAAGTTAGTACCATCGATGAACCAATCAGCGATCGTCTCGAGTCAAGAAGAAGTCACGAACAACGATAGAATAGAAATCCTGATGAGACCAGTGATGCTATTTGTTCTTCAGCAACATAATTTGCAACACTTACAGCTTGCAATGAAACAGGCGTTAAGACGTGCTGCTTGCAGAATTTACGCGATGCAAGCGTTGAACTGGCTACTCAGAAGCGTAACGCAGCCAATGTGTCTTCACGATTTGCTGTGGTGGTTTGTCGCATCTCTGACACCCGCGGTGCCACCAGATATTGGAGACTCGAACGACGAAGACAATAAAACGGAGAGAAAGGATGATCATGTAAGTGTACCGGTTCATTAATGTGAAAGCAATAATTTGTTGAATCTTTGTTCAAAAGAGTGAACGCTATGAGAGGTATGTGAGGGTGGTAATTATGCTTTTCAGGAAATGATTGGCGTATGCGAACATCCTTTGAGCGACCTTGTTATAGCAGGTGAATCTGTTAATCCGCTGCCCACAGTGTTTCATACTTTACTGCAAAGTATTGCAGACTTGATGCTTCTACCGCCACCCGGTATATATTCCCTAGACCATTAGAGTCTCCCAACTTGTTAGCCAGGAAATTGCAACAGATTCATTTTTAGGTTCGCCTCTACAACAAGCGGCCATTCGATGTTGGGGCATTAAATTCACTCCTGCGGATCACATGTTTCTCCACAGAAGCCACGTTTTCAGTAATATCAGTAAAATACTCTCGCGATCCGAAGAGGAAGAGGATGTTATGCTAAGTATGCACGAAAGCCATCAGTCGGTCCATTCTCAGCAGGTTAATAGTTGCGTGGAAGCTTTGAAGGATTTAACGTGTGGCGTGGAGATTAAAGCTTCGAGTAGACAAGCTATGATAGGTAGTTTGACCGATAATTCGACGGAAACATTCTGGGAGTCGGGTGACGAGGATCGGAACAAAACTAAAACGATTACCATCATCTGTAGTGCCCATTCTATTCCTCGGATGGTGTACATTCACATTGACAATTGTCGCGATCTAACGGTAAGTTTTATCGTTAATTTTAATTTGTTTGCGGTGACTTCGTGTTCATTGTATTTATTTTACAGCACAAAGTATCTAGTGTAACATTCCAATCGGGTAACAATGTAGATGAAATGATGAAATTGAGAACCGTAGAAGTTGAAAGTCGCTCTGCTGGTTGGATTAATTGCCCAGTTACTGGTAATATTGTATTATGTATTCTCTACTCTCTAATATGAAGCTATTATAAACATTAATGTTGCGTTCCTTGTAGACCCGCGTCACATTATTGTGGGTCTCAAGTTGAAGGGTCCAGATAACTCGTTGCGTGTACGACAAATACGAGTATTAGGCGAAGTTGAAGGGGAATGTTTAAAAATTGGGAAACAATTGAACGCCCAAACGATTCAACAAAGAAATTGCGAAGCGGAAACATTAAAAGTGTTCCGTTTAATTACTTCTCAGGTACGTTAATTACACAATACTTCTAGGTACGATGTAAGTACAGTGCTTTGGATATCAGATAATCATTTTTTCCTCAGGTATTTGGTAAACTCATACAAGGTGATCAACCACAGCAAAATATGGACACCACAGAAGGGACTAACGAGGACTTGGAAGATAGCAACGATCTTCGAGAGCACATGGTCGGAATTTTGTTCAGTAGAAATAATCTGACGCATTTGCAAAAGCAAGTTTGTACGCATATTGTTCAAGCCATTCAGAAAGAAACTATTCGGCTGAGAGAAGAATGGGAGGCGCTGCTATGCTCCCCAACACCTGCTAACAGTTTGTTAAGCGACAACAGCGATTTGCCTAAGGCAGCCGATACATACTGCTTCGAAATGTTGTCCATGGTGCTAGCTTTGAGCGGTAGTTCAGTGGGGCAGTATTATCTGTCACACCAGTATGGATTATTGAAAGATTTGTTGAGTTTGTTACATACTGGATCAGCGAGGGTACAACGTCAAGTACGTATCTGACCCATTTTCTACTTTTAATTTATAATATAAACTTTTAATAGAATAAGAATGCTGCCATTATGATTACTAATAGCACTTTTTTAAAAATCATTTAGGTAACGTCTTTGTTGAAAAGAATTTTGCCGGAAATTAAACCGGAAGCGTTAGCGAATGTCATTAATGTGAAACGATTGCCACCCACTGACTTTAGCATTATATCTGCGGCAAATAACGGTTTTATGCATACCACTGAATTCGATGAACATTCTCCAGGAATTCTTGATGTTTTCTTAAGCTGTATCGCTAAGGCGTTAACAGTTCAAGTTAAGGTAAAAGGAAAAGAGAACAATGGAAAGGCCTTGCAAACTGTTTCACTAGCTACCAGTATCCATCCAAAGAGTCAAGTCGGAGCAAGATGGTGGCTAAGGGGTTGCATGACTCGAAAATTGGCCGAAGTTATAATTCAACTTCTAAAAGATATGGCATCGGTGTGTAAGCTTGGAAGCATAATTGTTTTTAACCGAAAAAGCTCATTGCTTGTATTTCTTTTACAGGGAAAACTATCAGAAGCTTGGGCGGCTGTGACTAAAGCAGCAATCGCAGAAAACATTTTGAATCTTACCAGACTCGACGAGAAGAGCCGCGACCCTACCGAGTGCCTCAAAACTCCAACGTTGTGGCTCGCTCTTTCGTCTTTGTGCGTTTTGGATTCCGATCATGTTGAAAGGTTGTCTTCAGGTCAATGGAGTGGTACCGAGGGACAGCCACCGCCGCCTAGAGTGAGACTATTAAAGCAATTTCTAATAAACATATAATTCTCGTTTTATACATTTAATATCACATATTGATACATATATTTCCTTTATTTAGCCAACATGTAACAACCACGACGACGGGGAAACAACAGCAATTATTCAATGCAATGTTTGCGGAAATTTATGCGCAGAATGCGACAGAATTTTGCACTTGCACAGAAGAACGCGAATGCACCTAAGGCAGGTTTGCAAGGAAGAAGAGGAGGCAATACGCGTGGACCTTCACGAAGGTTGCGGCCGAACGAAACTGTTTTGGATCTTGGCTCTTGCCGACAGTAGAACGTTGAAAGCGTTAGTAGAATTTCGTGACGGTTCACCAAGGAAACCAGTTGGAGCTACGTCTGGAATCTGCAGATTCTGTGGCACTACTGGGAATACAGGTTTACTAGCGGTAGGAAATATTTGTGCAGATCACGATTGCCAAGAGCACGGTAAAAACGCGTGCAGCAAAGTTCACCAATGCGGGCACATCTGCGGTGGTGTCCGAAACGAAAAGTGTTGTCTACCTTGCCTGCACAGATGCCTACCGGGAGGTGATTTGAAACAAGACGCCGATGACATGTGCATGATTTGCTTCACGGAAGCTTTGTCCGCTGCACCGGCCATTCAGTTACAATGTGGACACGTCTTCCACTTGCATTGCTGTAGACACGTTTTAATGAAACGATGGGTGGGACCTAGGATAACTTTCGGATTTTCTCTCTGTCCTATTTGTAAAGTACCAATGGAACATCCCACGTTGGCCGATCAGTTGGCCAGTATAAAAGAGCTCTACGATGATGTTAGAAGAAAGGCTTTGATGCGACTGGAATACGAAGGCTTGCACAAGTAGGTACAAGTTTGCGAAGAACATTCGGAAACGGGGTTAACCCCTTAACCTACAATGACGGGCATAGCCCACGTACGATGATCGGGCCAAACTTAAATATTACGGGCATAACCCGCGTGTGATGGTCGGGCTAAACGTAAATATTACGGGCATAGCCCGCGTGCGATGGTCGGGCCAAACGTAAATATTACGGGCCTAGTCCGCGTACGGTGATCGGGCCAGAAGTGAATATTACGTACAATATTTGATACGCAATTACAGCAATGTCCCGAACGCTGCGCGAGCTTGCATACGATTTCGGCCCAACATCTTCGAATCTAAATCGTAGGTTAAGGGGTTAATCCTTTGACTGCTATAGACACGTATACGGCGTCTGACGATAGTTACTCTTGCGTATACGGGTTTGTCAATATTTCCTCGTTCCTATTTAGTGCAATACAATTGCTAATAGAGCGCTGTCCACGCTGAGCACTTCTAGTACTCAAAGGGTTAAGACTATAGCGTTTTACTTAATCATGAATTATTACAGAGCTGAAACAGCGTACGGTTCAAGCGGAAGATACCATCAAGATCCAGCAGCGTACGCGATGGAACGTTACGCGTATTATGTCTGTTACAAGTGTCAAAAGGCTTACTATGGCGGCGAGGCGAGATGCGACGCGCAAGTAGGCGGGGAAACGTTTGATCCTACAGAATTAGTATGCGGAGGTTGCAGCGACGTGGCAAGGGCTCAGATGTGTCCGAAGCACGGAGCAGACTTCCTAGAGTATAAGTGTCGTTATTGTTGCTCGGTGGCGGTCTTCTTTTGCTTTGGAACTACACACTTCTGCAACCCCTGCCACGACGACTTCCAACGAGTCACCACCATTCCAAAAAGCGAATTGCCTTCCTGCCCTGCAGGTAAATCTATTTTATTCTTCGTTTCCCTTCTTTCGTTGATTCCTATTTAATATGGTTTTAACGTTAACTTTTGTTTAATTTTTGATAGGACCTAAAGCAAAGCAACTCGAAGGGGACGAATGTCCGTTACACGTGAAGCATCCGCCGACTGGTGAAGAATTTGCTCTTGGTTGCGGCATTTGCCGTAACGCGCATACCTTTTAAAACCCTCCGACGGTTTAGCACCGTAAATACCGTTCTTCTACGATAATTATTCGGCATACGCTGAAACTGGCGATTCTTATTGAATCTTATCAATGCAACTATATTATACAATACAAATAAGCGGTTACATAGGTTCGATACAAGCATTCTCCGTAATAATGAAAACGCGTTTCGAAGTGTTATGTGTGTATATCAAGTTTCAAGAGTTCTTAATAATGATCGCAAAAGTGGAATTGATGCAATATAACGATGCAAGAGGAATCAAATAGAGACAGAACTGAATAGCTGAAATTGTAGATGAAAATCTGGTGATGCGTGAAACTATAACACTTGTTAAGTATTGCATAAGTCGTTTTTATTGGTAATTTTAGAAATTACTAAGAAAACAGGTTGTGCGCGTACTAAACTTCCATGCAGAACAAAGCAAAAAGAAATGAGAGCTTACACGTGCATATAAGTCATACAAACCGTAGTGATTTTTTGGTAAAATATCCTAGGTTATAAGCGTTTAAGATATATATATATATATACATAATATAATATAATATAATTCTATACGCTACTTAAGAAATATTTAATTATTATTGACAATGATCCTAATAAATTATGTATGTAGGTAAATTATGTATGCGGAAGAAGTGTGTTATTTAAAAATGCGAATTAAATTGTGAGAAATATATAAATTAAAGAAAGAAATCGAAATCCGGATGATAAATCACCATCCGTGTTATATGAAATTTAGTATAGTAATACATTGCATTTCTCATTTTTTCAATTTTTATTTGTTTTTGTACCTTTCCAAAGGAATAATGTGCGTTCTGTCGTGTCTTTGACATTATTTATTTATCTGTGTAATGTCTTTTATTAAGAACGCTGGTTGCGAAACGGTAGAATCATTGTGTATATTCGTATATGAATGAAACGTGTGAACGATAACTGCGTATCAAGCGTCGATTGTTATTATTTGTGTTTCAGTCTAGTACAGATTAAATGAAAGTAATGATTGCAAGAGAAAAAATGTTTTTCTATTACTCACCAATTTCACCACGACCAAGTTCATAACCGTCGTTCGAACA
Source organism: Tetrapedia diversipes (assembly GCA_033822845.1). Taxonomy (NCBI): domain Eukaryota; kingdom Metazoa; phylum Arthropoda; class Insecta; order Hymenoptera; family Apidae; genus Tetrapedia; species Tetrapedia diversipes. The sequence continues at coordinate 104,206 of JAOPTO010000845.1, forward strand.
TGGCGACGAGGCGGTTCGAGAATCAAAATCAGTACAGTTTTCGACTACCGACTGATCGATCCAAGATGGCGGTGAGCAACAGCGCCACGATACGGCAGTTTGTCTTAAGCAGTGCGAGGTGTAACGTGTGTGTGTGCGCGCGTGATCCTGACGTTTTTCGCCTTGATCAGCGGTAAGTAGCCTTTATTTACGAGTCGTGCAACAATAGTTATATAATTCTCGAGTCGCGTGAGCCGTATATAGTCGTTCATTGGATAGTTATTGGCGGGAAATACGTGTTTTTTGATGGGAAACGTCGTGTAACTGCGTGGTCGAAGATGATCTCCTACGCACGTTCGTGCCACCCTGCTAGCATTGCTGTCAACTCGCTCTGTTTATTTTTACCACGAATTGAAGCCAATTACTAACCGAGCGATAGCTTAATTGAACAAAATTACACGAGTTCTCTATTTAAAGGAGAATCTTCCAGTCAGGGTTTACAGTAATTTTTTCACACCGATCGATTCTTTACAAAATGCATTATAAAAAAACAAGAGACAGATCACCTGTGCGCGGGCGATGATCTCTTGCACACATAGATTGCCCTTTTGACTTATGTTTCCTGAATATTTCTTCGAACTTATTACATTGTCACGGCATGGAATTCCTGCCAAGTTTGTCGTCTGCTGTGTCGATACTTAACCTCACTTTGCTCACTTAGCTCGGAGTGCTGTCAAGTTATAGACGCTTCCGAGGCTAAGTGGTCCTTGAATTCGGGTAGTCGATACTATGTATAGAACACGATGTCTTTTTGTTCCGTCGTCTATCGTTAGAAACAATACAACTTTCCACGAAACGTGCCTTTAACGAGCATTTCTTAAATCCGTCCAAGGATACCGATGTTTGTGTTCTATTTGGTGTTATGAGAACCGTCTGCTCCCCCAGTGTGCATGAAACTTTAATATCAAACATCATGTCTCATGAATCGTGATGAAAGTCAATGCTGCAACCGTAATTCCTGCGATAAATCATTGTTTCGTGAGGTGAGCATCGTAATAGCAGCGGAGCACGCTGTATTTCGTATGCGACCCTGCTATCGATAAAATTGTAATGAATCAAAAGCGGTTTGCAGACCCGGCGTGTACATCCGTTTATTGTTACACGATCTAACGCGATTGCAACAAATCAACGGCGCGTTCTAGCTACCGGCTGGCAGTGCTTGCGACCGTGGCATACCAATGGGAAATGTGCTTCACGGGAGTCGTTTAGATTCACGTGAAACTGGTTTTAAACACGTGCGTACCACGCGGTCTAATGCATTTCACGCATCTCACGCATTCGAACGTCGAGCACGCGCCTGTCGCTCACGCTGTGACTCACCTATACACATGCACGGATTATCGTCCGACAGAGTACACTTTGTCAGCGACAATGAATGACTCGTTCTTGTGTGCTTCCGTTTTCTCGATATACGACATTACTCATGCCGGTGAGCCAGTTAGAAACTAACCTTGGTACTAGATCATTTTGTACTTTGTTTCTTTTACTTCTAAGAATATACACTTGTTTCACATTTCTCTTATTTTCCGATTCAGTCAATTCCTGCATTTAAATAACTTTCTGTGACGTTAAAAATATGAAAAAAATTATAGTCAGAGAAACGTATATCTTTGTTTGTTCTACTCGAAAATTTTCTTATTATTAATAATAAAACCATGCATACATTTAAAAAAAAAAGGACAATTTTTTTCATCCGATTCCCTAATAAAGTTCCTTCAGTTCTTTCGTTTAATTCACGTGTAACTCACATATTCAGTTTCACACGGGTAATCGTGTTCGTGAATGAAAGTACCATTCAAGAGTATCGCGTTTACGTTCGCGTTCAATTAATCCGACGACCTGTGTTCGATGAAATCGGAATATGCACTCGTGTACGGCGGTTAGCGCGACACAGTAATCTCTATGATTACCTGCGCGGCATGGGACCCCATCGTGATTGAAGCAAACGTCGACGGTACTCCGGAAAACCAGTTTCAGTCAGGGATCATCCTGTCCCGTTATTTTTATCGAATCGTATGCGTTGCACTCGTGCCATATGTCGCAGCTGGTGTCCACGCGTTACGTCGAAAGACATACAGAGAAACTTTCGTCGTTTCCGAATGAAATCGACTACGGTCGACGACGTTAAACTCGAACGTTGTTTAAACAAACCTGCCGTGTATTTCTGATCCTCTGACGTGTACGACGCGCTTCGAACGACTGTTAACGATGTTAATAGAACGTTCACTTTCCTTTCGACTTTTATGTTAACATTTCTTAAGTTTATCAAACATTGGCAAGGCACCGAGAATATTCTTGTTATATACGTTAAATATTTTTTACGTTTTTTCTTCGGGTAGGTATATTAGAAATTTAGTATTTAACCCTTTGAGCGCTGAATACTCTTGGCTTAAGTGCTTCGAAGGGACGCTATTGCTGGAGATGAGGTATTGTTACTCGTACACTGACAATCGCGTTGGAGTAAGCGAAAGATCGAAAAAATTGGCAAACGCATATTTTTGTCTATGGTTCCTACAAGCAACCTTCGTTGGCACTAAAATGTTTACGTCGAAATGCGTGGCCATAAAAAAGTCATAAGATGAAGAAAGTAAAATTTGACAAACGCATATATGCGTCCATAGCACTCAAAAGGTTAAAATAACGCTGAAACCAAAGGAGTATTCTGGTATGATCTGCACCTAACGTTTTGTCTTCAGAATAAAGATTTAATTAAATATCTTTCCTACATCCTTTTATACTTTCAGCAGCCTAAATCTCTTATACTTAACTGTACTCTACGCGTGTACCATGTTCTACTACCCTTCATCCAAGCAGGTAGACAAATATCCTCCCCCTCCCCACCCCTCGTCTCGTGCAATTTTCATTTCCAATCAGAATTTCCCGTGACCCGATTTCTCGGTAATTGGATCGCCCGCGAGATTCTCCATTCGCTTCTCTCTGTCTCAGAGCTTCGTTCTCGTGTACGAATCAATCGCCAGCTCTGATTCGTCCACGCTAATTAAACGATCCGTCTGCGGCAGATCTAGCCCGTCAAAATGGGCCACGTAATCCGTGGATTCGAAAGCGTCGCCGGTCTCTTTCATCGTCGCTGCATCTTCACCACGGAGAATATCGTTCTTGTTCCGTCTTCTTGTGCCGCCGCGTTAGAAAGTTGAAAACGCCGCATTAACGCATCGGCGGACACTCGAGGTGCATTAATTGGACTCGTGTCGCCTGCGGCGATGAATGCTGCTCAAGATGAATCCCCTAGACATAAGCCTCGAGCTGAACGTGTTCCTCGAAAAATATTAGAGTACTCCGATTTCGTGAAATGGAGGGAAAAATAGAGTCGCGTAGAGTGTTGAAAATAAAACACGTCCTAACGAATAAACAAAAATCAATCTTCTCGAAGAAATATTTGTGCGAGGTCAAGCAATGCGCTGAAGAGATTCTAGAAACGGGTCAAGCGTTTTACCATTTCCACGCTGTGTGTAAGAATTAGAGGACCCTAACGAACTGTGTCCTTTAGCCTCTTCTATTTATTCGAGCCTTGTCTCTCACTTCGTAGAGATCGGGTTCAAAAAGGATATACCTTCCTTTAGAAATAAAGTTTAGTAAATTCTTGAAAAAAGAAAGTTATCTTTATTTCTTCCTTTTTAACCCTTAATCTCCAATATAGAGAAGCACGGAATTATAGAAGCTTCGAAGTGTAGAGATATTTTATATGTTGAATAAAAAGATACCAAATTACCAAAGAAAAAATGAATAACTGTATTTTGAATATTTTTGTGTACTGAGTAACACACAAATGCTTTTGAGACAAAGTGCACAAGTCGTCCTGGTTTTTAATGACCGACGTCTCGGCTCGAACTGCACGCAGAAATGATCAGTAGCCAACACACAGATATCCAAAATATTAAATTTATATTATATATAAATAATAAACTTAACGATGGAGACGCTACTCGAATGCGTAGTCTCACTACCCCTTACAATTATTCCCAATCACGACAGGTGACTTCTACGTTCATCCAATTCTTCTTACTATAATTGTTCTCTTTTTGACGTTTGTAATTTATTAGGGGTTGTCATCAATTTAGGAATTTTTAGTTCGCGACGGAAAAAAGGCTGACTGTCGATCACAGCTCGAAAAACGAAGGGCTTACATAGATTGCTTTATCACGTCCCCGTTTCATCGTTCTTTTTTTGAATTTCGTGTGTCGAGATTTCTCCCTGTCGTAAAATAACGATTTTACCTCGACGTTAAACGAACTAGCTACTACCTTTGTGCACGAAGAATTTCGGAATATTCTGGTTCCGTACAAAAAAGAAAGAGAGCGGTGAGAAAGGAACAGTTTCGGAGAGATGAATTTCAATAGCGGGGGAACGAGTTCGACGGGACGACTTTCGATCCCGAATTAATCCTGTCCACGGTCCGCCGGAGAGAAACTCACGGATTTGGTTAACAGATTCTGTTTGGCGGAGGATACACGGACGTTTGAAGCGGTCGGATTGAAGCCGTATCAACCTGACAGGATCGCAGAAGAATTAGAATCTCGAGTTTCATCGTATTCAGAGTGTGACTGTGCACCGTATATTGTAATTGCGTTAAAGCTCAGTCAACGCGTGCGCTCTCATTACCGAGATTAACGGCGTTTTAATTGCTCTAGGAAGCGTTTAAGGTCGCCCGCGGCTGTCTGGTCTCCTTTCGATGAGCTTCCGTAGCTGTAATCACGATTATATAGATACTGCGTATGAACAGTAACGGACAAAAGTTTAAGGCCAAAGGGTCGAAGAAAACAAACAAATTAATTAATAAGAAATAGCACGATAAATGAAAATCGTATTTTATGCTAATTGATAAAAATAAGTATATGAACAATATTTACATACTATAAAACTATGTTTTACATTGTCCTATCCTCTTAAACTTTTGTCCGCCACTGTACTTTCAAAAATATAGTGGAACATCCGTTCACAAGTTTCCGGTTTATATCTGTATTCGAATCTCTTGTTAATCTTCGTATTAACTGAAAATTAATACCGTCCCTTATTATTAGCAGATTCGTAGATTTTTCACTGCACAGTTTCAAACCCCTTCTTTTTTCAAATCTCTATAATTCTGAAAACGCGTGGTTCGAAACTTCAGCTCAGCAATGCGTCTGTACACAAGTAATTAAGAATAGACAAGTTCAGAAAATCTCATTCCATAGTTTAATCGTGGATGGATCACGTAGATCGGAGCATAGATCGAGGGGAGTATGTGAATTTCATGCGGTTTCGCGAAAGAACCGAAATAAAGTTGGGTGACCGCAGAATTCGATAAATGTTCCAGTATCGGTCCACGGTCGTTGGAATGTTAAAAAGTTCTTGAGCACTGAATACCATCGAGGATACGCCGCATTTTTATGTCGTCTGTCACCTGGAACCGATCGTGGTCGGCGCGTCGTTTAACCCTTTGCGGACGGAGCAGTAAAGAAAATAGTCACGTCGCGCGTTTGTGTTATAAAAACTAAAGCTGTATTTAAATAAGTTTTTCATAAAATCTAACAAAATCATAAACAAACAAATTTAGGCCAACTTGACTTCTTAGGCTAGTATACCCATGCGTATCTTATACGTGTCGTTTACGACAGACAAACGCCAGCAACAGCGCGAGAGTTGGGCGGATATGTCCGACACTCGTCCGCAAAGGGTTAACACTATTTCCACCGACACTTCACGTATACCTATTCCTACCGCGACATTACCACGTAAGACAGACTACAAATTTTTCTAAAAATAGAAACAATTAAGAAAGAAGTGAATATTGAAAAATTATATTAATATTATACGTATACTTCAGGACAAGTCTGAAGTTTAAAGGGGATTCAATTATGTTGCATATATGAAATTCTAATCGAAATTTTGAAAACGGTCATTTGACCGGTCGTCGTAGGAATAGTGTTAATGCATAGGAAAGAAGCATAGGAGTAAAATAAGTGCTTTTTGAACAAGAAAAATTCTTATTATTTTTGTTATTATACCTCGTATGTATTTTTTGGAATGACTCCATTTTTTAATCACAACAAAATACCCAATAAGTAAACGTAATAAAAGAAATGCCGCTGCAAAATTTTAATTGGAACTTCCACAGCTACGATAAATTTGAGCGTTGAATATTCTTACTCGTACGCTGGCAATCGCGTTGCAGTAAGCAAAAGATCGACAAAATTGACAAACGCATATTTTTGTCCATTGTCTTTACAAGCAACTTTTGTTAGCACTAAAAGGTTAACGCAGAAATGTGTGGCCACGGGAAAAGTCATAAGGTGAAGAAAACAAAAATTGACAAACTCACATATGTGTCCATAGCACTCGCAAGGTTAAGAACGCGATCTTGACCCGCGAACACGTCGCAACCGTGGAACGGCCTTCGGTATGCAAGATCAAGGCTGGAGGAGAAGCCGTTCACGTTGAAACCCGTTGATCATCTTCAAGGTGAGTGTGATCGCGACGATTTCGCACTAATGACACCGTGCCACTCGACACGTTTGCATTTCCAATGATGCAATGTTCAAAAGTATAATTCCTTTATGATTGTTTGATTATTTTTGGAGATGATAGGGTTCAGGTGTAGGCGTGACAAAATAAAATTCTTAGATATATTGAAAATAGTTTTAATACTAACGATGGTTTTAACAGCTTTTCAATTTTACAACTTTGTTACTTTTGTTCTCACATTCACGTTATTTTTGCCTCACACTTGCATTCTCCCCGTCGTATATTCTTCCCAACTCTCATTTCCTTTTTTTCTAATTGTCAACTTTTCTCACTCGATGCATTAGGTTACGTTCACCCAAAAGTTCTCGAGTGCTTATCTTTCGCACTTCAGAAATACTCTAGTGCAAATACTCTACATGCACACGGCTATCGGTGAACTCAAGCACTCTTCACACTTTTCCAGGATCGTACCCACTCAGTTGCATTCCTACACGATATCACAGATCTCATACGAATTTTAAGACGAATTGTACGCTTCAGTTTTTACGGGTATTACGGGTATATGCCGGCAGATGTTAGTAGCAGCATTTATGCATCGTAGAATCACACTAGAACCCCTTGCTAATTAAACGATCGTAGAATCGCACTAGAACCCCTCGCTAATTAAGCGTAACGTATAAATTGTACACGGGTATTTTCAAACTTATACGTGATCACGCATATCCGTGTATCATCCGTATACCTGTATCCATATAAATAATAGGGACGCGTTTTGTTTCAATAATTTCCAACTCCCTGTACACGTGTACTTCTACCACACTCGTATGAAAAAAACGACCCATCTGTGTGCTAATTTCGAGCGCCCTGGTGAAACGGTTAACCGCGGTCTCTGCAGCGGGCCTGAAATTCGCCTGGCGCCGATCGGAGTGCGCTGCAGACAGAGAAAGAGAGAGAGAGAAAGCGGGAAGATTCGCTCACGCGTGCACACAGGTGCGTGGGGCCAAGGTGAATGCGCCTTGAACGCCGCCGAGCACCTTCAGTCGTATCTTCTTCCTCTTCCCATCGACACTGCACACAGTGTGCATCGCCGGCTCTTCGTGCTCGCGTGCCGAGCACGGATCTCTCCCGCTTCTGGTCTAACCTCTCGAGAGTCCAGGCACGCCACATACTCAGGCTTCGATCGATCGAGAGATCTAAACGTCGAAGGTGGAATTGTGGAGGGAAGGAAGGGCGCGTGGCGATCTCTCCAATCTCAAATCGCGATTCAAGCTTCAGAAGGAAGGGTTCTCCGGTGTCGCGTGGATTCGTTTTGTGTTTAGAGCCGACGTTTTCGTCAAAGACGAGCTAGGTTTACTCGAGCAATGTCGCCGGACACGGTACAAAGCGACGTAGGGAGGAGAATTTAACCGGTTGAGGAAGAAACTTTGTTGAGATCAGAGGACAACGATGATTTCTCATGAATATTGAAAAATATTTGTTTGTAACGACTTCACGTTGGATTAAGGAACGAAACTGAATCCATATGTACACATGCGCAAGCGTGTTTCAAGAGGTTACCCGCGAACACAGTGAGACCAGCGATTGTTCAATCGAATTTGGTACACGTACGAGCGTAAGCACGTTCCTCGTGGTCGTGTCGTCGGTAAAGTTCGTGATTCCTCGTATACTGGTTGCGAGAGAGCATCTCGGGTCGTTAGAAGTTCCCTGGCGCCCGGAGCGGTAGCTCGTAACTGACCTACGGTCTCCAGAGCTCGATGGATCATTGAGTGACGAATTGATTCAGTGGCCGCGCTAACGGACGTCGACTCTTCGTTCACCATTAATTAACGTCGTTAGCCCTTCGCCTTCGTGTATCGACCGGTATGCACGCGAACTTCCGTGGCTCGAGAACGATGATCGATCGTGGCTTCGAATGGTAAAACGTCACGCGAGTGCTCGTATCGAACCACGCTACTGTGATCGCCGTAGAATCGTCATAGGAAATCGAGAAGAAATTGTTTGGGATCGATTCGATGAAGCAGCAACGGCGTTCGTTGGAAGTGACAGTGGATGTTGATTGGAGTGTGTAACGACAAAGGACGAAGGAGGGATTTCTGTCCATAGAAACAATTGGCCGGCGGCAAGATATGGGAGAGAAGCTTTACCATGGTCATCGTGGCTTCGTCGGCGATTACTGTAATTGAGGATTTCTCGAAAGACACGTTGGGAAGGTACGATGTCGATTGCTTGTTAATGCAATCGGTCTTTTAAACTTAATGCCAGCTTTCTGCTTTACCCTTCCTCCGAAAGTGGTCATCTTATACTCGTTTACCCTTTACCTTTTTCATGAAGTATACTTAGAAATTAAAGATTTGTGTGTTTTATCGAAAAAATTGGAAGGTGCCTAAGCGATTTTAACACATTGTATGCCGGCCCCGCGAAAACGCGGGTTTAGAAGTCTGTTGCTTTAGCGCCGGGTTTGCGATAATACAACATTCTTTTGTTTGGCGATTTGTTTGTTTCTATTTTTCGTTATCGTTAAATTGCATATAATGAATATGCAAACCAATTTTAGTGTTTTACAATAATGTATAAAATTTTAAATATTTTCTTCACCTACAGTTTTAAATGCCTCAGATGCCACCGGCATACAATGTGTTAAATTATTGCAATCTAACAGGTAATTTTAGGTAAGGAGCGATTGAAAATTTGAATGTTACCCATGTGTAAAGATTGAAATTTATATCTTGCGCATGAAACAGTATCGTTGTTGATAGTTCACTAAACCCTCGCTCGTATCGCGCCACGAAAGAGTTAACCGCGCCGTAACCGTGTTATTCCCCGGCAATTTCGTGTTCCTTATGGTTGGCAATATAGTTAAGATCGCACGGAAACGCTCGAATACTGTTAGGAGCGTAACAGCGCGCACAAAGCTGCCATAATCGTTCGCGTTACCATAGAACCGTAACGCACAGACGTTTTTAGTTAAGGGTTAAAGTCCTGCTCGAGTTACGCGAAATTACCCTGACGTGTCCCCCTCTGCCCCCTTCGTTCGTGATGGTTAGATGCACGAGGTCTAACGGGCACCGTGATCGGAACGAACGCATAAAAAGTCACGCTTAACGTTACCTGCTCGACTAAAGGTGGTCGCCGCAAGAAACGACATTATTTCACGGTATTGTGTCGCCGTGTCGCGCGGACAATTTCTTTCGAACGGTTCCGCGGCGACGACCCAACCGATCCGAGCCTCCCGTGTAACGTAATGGAGAAACAGTTGTTGCACCAACACGGTTCCACAGCGAGGCGATCCGATTTCTACAGTAAACTTTTCTGTAGTTCGCAACGAACGACGGATGTTCTTGAAAAGTTTCACGTGGAATGGTAACGGGATTAGATAAAAGAATGAAATTGTTTCTAGATCCCTATGAACCCTTTAGGACTTTCTAAGTTTGCTTAGTCGTGCTACGGTTTTCCGGATATTTTTGTCCCATTTTTATCTCCTTAGTTTTGAGCGATGGACGAACAAACTGTTAGTAATAGTCTGCTCTACCCTTCCAGAGTTACGTTAAACGACCGTTTTGTAGAAATCACTATTCTCTTAATGTGAACAAATCTATTTGTTATCTATATATCTAGTCTGTATTACACGTGGCTGTTCCGTTCTTACTGTCTACGTTTTTCTTTGTAATATATTGTAATAGATGATAATTAGTCCAAACATTAAACATTAGTCCATCGCAGGATGTGCAACACCAATCGATATTTCAACAAATGTATGGACTATAAGTGTACTCAACACGTTTTTCTAAAAATTTGGAGTTCCGTTTGATAGAATTAGAGAACGACCGATTGCAATAAAATCAAAAGGACTCGGCAGGGTTGATAAGATGAAAAATTTGTGAAACTTCGAATATTCCCATAATGTCAGATAGGATATTTTGACTTAGAAAAGTGGTATTGTCGTGCACAGAATTTACGATCTCTAGATCGCGTCTCCGTTTCACGCGAAACCCAGGTTTATCGTCGAAATTCACGAAACGACCGAAAGGAACACGGACGAGCGCCGTTTTTTAGGTCGGTGAAATTCAATGGGTCGTTTCTCCGTCGTGGATAAGCGCAGTCCCCTCGCGCGGCGATCGAAAGTACATTCGATCCCGCTGTTTAGTCACGATCTCACCTGAAATCACGTTCAACGAAGGTCGCCACGAACTTGGCCTCGTTCAACGGCGACGTTTTCAACGCAGTCCGCCTCGTTTATCGGTCTGTCGCTCGAGCAAGACGCTCACTGAGTCTGGAACAACGTCGACGCATCCATCGATCGATTCGACTTTACAACGTTCGTTTCTTTTAACACCTTACCTACGGATGACGCCGTATGGCGTCATATTGAATACTGTTACAGGTGCCTCTCGACTTTCGCACACGATTGGTTCCTGAAAGTGTGTGCGAATGTTGAACGTTCGAAAGTAGAGGGATGTAAAAAATTATGCACCAGAAACTGCGTTTTAAAGTATTGATCGTAATAACATTGTAGTCTGATGGCTAAAGTCTGATGTATCCTGAGAGGGGATATCCGACCGCAAAGACTTAAAAAGTGGAATTTTTAGAAATGTTTGAAAGTAGAGGGATGTAAAAAAGTGTGCACCAAAAACTGCGTTTTAAAGTATTGATCGAAATAACATTGTAGTCTGATGACTAAAGTCTGAATTATCCTGAGAGTGGATATCCGACCGCAAAGACTTAAAAAGTTGAATTCTTAGAAATGTTCGAAAGTAGAGGGATGTAAAAAAATGTGCACCAAAAACTGTGTTTTAAAGTATTGATCGGAACAACATTCTAGTCTGATAGCTAAAGCCTGATGTATCCTGAAAGGGGATATCCGACCGCAAAGAATTAAAAAGTTGAATTTTTAGAAATGTTCGAAAGTAGAGGGATGTAAAAAAATGTGCACCAAAAATTGCGTTTTAAAATATTGTTCGAAATAACATTGTAGTGTGATGGCTAAAGTCTGATGTATCCTGAGGGGGGATATCCGACCGCAAAGACTTAAAAAGTTGAATTTTTAGAAATGTTCGAAAGTAGAGGGATGCAAACAAATATGCACCAAAAACTGTGTTTTAAAGTATTGTTCGGAACAACATTCTAGTCTGATAGCTAAAGTCTGATGTATCCTGAGAGGAGTCAGCCCAATAGCCTGCTCGACTCACGATGTCTCCTCAGAGGAGACATACGATCGCAAAGACTTAAAAAGTTGAATTTTTAAAAATGTGCGAAAGTAGAATATGCGAAAGTCGAGGGGCGCCTGTATATGTGTGACGCAGCTGCCGGCGTTAGTTGCAGTTAAGCTCTTAGCGTGCGCAAGAAGTGAAAACCTTTATTTTTCTATTAAATAAAGACATTTAGAAGAAATAAGCATATACAATAGCGGGCAAAAGTTTAAGACGAAAGAACAATGTAAAATATCATCTATATATTCATTCTTATTGTTATCACGGTAAAACACTATTTATTGGGTAACATAGAATACGAATTTTGTTTATCGTGTCATTTCTCATAAATTAATTAATTTATTTTCGTTGATCCTTCGGTCTTGAACTTTTGTTCGCTACTGTATATTTTCCTTCCGTTTTAGCGGCAGGGAACTAACGTCACGACTCCATAGATAACGTGTTAATTACACTTTCCCCTCCTCGTTCTGAAATCGTTAACTGTAACACGGTCGATACGAAGAATCGATTGATTCGCGCTCCTTTTCTCGAGCTCCGTTGCTGTTTCATGGCGATTTGTTGCGCAAGATGCGTTGTTCGTTAACGGAAGGCCTTTCTGTACGCGAGGAATTCCTGAGCATTCGTTATCTCGACGATGCTTATCGCGATGCCGGTTGCTACGAGCCGGAGAAAGAGGCAGGCCGGATCATTCGCTCGAAAATGAATCGCGTCGACCCCGCGCCCTTACCACTGTTCACGGAGTTCCGCGACGATGAATCACTGATAAAACACAGGCCCACTTGATGATTACGCGCACCACGACTTCGAGTAATGGCGGTGCTCGACGATTTCTTGGCCGTTGCTGTCCTACATTAGAATTTCGACGGAGCTGATGTCGATCATCGTGGGGACCATTTGGATGGTAACAAAATTTGTGATAGGTTCGCTGTTGTTAATTAATAAATGATTTCGTTTTAAATTAATAATTATTCCACATCGCTCGCTGTTAGGTGAAAGAAACTGCATAAACCGATTATGCACAATATCGAATGTGTACGGTAAAAATATTAACTTCTTCAATGTATCATTAAACTCTTTCAAAACGTCACTATTTAAGGTCAACTAGATCTCAGCCACATAGTTATTAAATTTTGTCTTTCTTTCTTATTTTGTTTTATATATTACTTTTTGTATTACATATTAAGTTTACGTTATTGCTATACACTTCTTATACTTGTCCTCTGGTTTTTGTATACCAATAGATTTTATTCCGTTAATAAAGTATTATTATTATTATTATGAAAATATCTTCTTAATATTGCAAAGTAATACAGAATACGGAAAAGAAACATAGACGTAAGAAACGTAAATAAAGTAAATTCATGTTACGACAATCTCATCCTTTTGAACGGCGATAACATTGGAGTACTCTAGTAGCGAACAGAAATATCAATAGTGTGTATGAACTTAGAATATTTACCAACTTCGCCTCAAGTTTTTGTCTATTACTGTAATACAGAAGTTTGCGGATGAGATTCGGGTTGTAAACTTTTAGACGTTCCATCGTTACGAGTTCTTACGGAAGTGGTTCGAAGAGTATGACATTAAGTGAAGTTCTAAAAGTTGTCAATGTAACTTCATAGCCGTACTTTTGCAAAAATTGCTGGGTTCTTCGGCAAAACTTTCCTATGGAATATCTGTCTGTGTTGAATAGGAATCTTGAAAAATCTCAGACATTGATTCAACATTTAAAACCGATAAAGAAGGTTCGTGTAAACCTGCGTCTTATTTGACCTTGTTTACGAGATATGATAAATTTGGCATTATTTGGTATTTGATTAATAATCACATCACATCATCGTACAAAATTTTCATACGAATTGGAGTATGCTTATCAGAGTATGAATCCAGTGTATGCTCCTTTGTTCCACGCGCGTTTAAGTATACGTGTGCACATCTATCTCTGTCTCATCTATACGTGTATTGATTTATCGATCGAACTAATTCATAGACTGTTACGATAGTGTTTGGAGAACAATCAAGCGGTTGTACGAATGACATTAAACGTTATTTGTAAATACTCGAATGTAGAGCAGTATCATCTTTGTTTATCATAACAATTGCTGTTGCTATGTCTCGGAAACGAGTGTTCTGTCTTGTAATCGTGAATCACTCTCGCGGCACGGATTATAGTCCAAACACAATAAAGATAACGCGGTATCTTTTCATAAAATTCAATTTCCACCGTAATTCCAATTTATGAAATTGGCGATTACCAAGTACAAATTGGATACAGTAATCCAGATACAATAATTGGATACAAATTCCCATTAAAATTCTTTTTGCGGCGCAGCGAGGCAGTTTCCTGTCGGTCCCTCGTTCAGTTTCTGCGATTTCCCCCTCGGAGGAAACGCGTGTCTTATTGCGTGCACGCTTCGATGTTGCCCGAGGAAAACGTCGAAGATAGGTCGGAGGAGGAGGACGGTTCGAGGATAGGCGTACGGTCAATTAAAGGGAGCACACAGTCCGGAACGAACGTTGCTCCACGAAGCGTCGCAGTTGTTGGATGCAACCGCGTAAAACCGAGTGTTTTTTTTTTTTTTTTTGAATATGAATGTTTATTACAGCCTTTAAGATATACTTACATATACAAAAAAATCATTTGATCTCCAACAGTCAAAGAGATATCGCTTTTACAATGAGTTTTTACTTATTAGACTAACAAATTTAATATAAACATACGTAGCCATACAAATTTACATATATATATATATATATATATATTTTTTTTTTTTTAATTTACATATATCAACTTTTTTTGGTTGATTTTTAAGACGGTTACCTAGGATAACTTTTCTTGCTCTGTTTCTTAGTAATTTATGTTATGTCCAGAAAAAGGTCGTCAAAACTGGAGACTACATTTTCTTTATTATTTTTTGTTTATATGGTGTAGGATAGGGAGCGGGGGAAGGAATAGAAGTTACAATTTATATACAATAGCGTAAAACCGAGTGTGTATGGTCTTCTTTTGGTCTAAGCCGGTTGTTCATGGTCTTCTCTGTTCCTCTTTCACCGGAACACGAAATAAATTCGATGAAAATGGACGTCACGCGGTAGAGTCTCGGTGTAACTTGCGAGGAAACATTCCTCTGTTGCGTTTCATTAACACTAGGTTTACGAGATCCGTCAATTTCACAGGTTTCGGATTTCATGAGTAAAATTTGCAAAAATAATTACTATTGTTTCTAGCAATTTTTGCTGAGTTTTATTGATGGGACGATGCAAATATACTTAAATCCATTTTCCTCTCAGTTTTGCAATTTAAATTTCTTTTTCATGTATACCTACTCCTTAATATGTGAATATTAGACATAGATATACAAGAAATGTCCGTAAAACGAGTGTTAACGCTCGGTAGGGACGATTACCTGGTTACAGAGTTGGGTAACATGAGGTACAGTCGATCGTATAAATTTTTAAGTAAAGTAAGAACAGTACGCAAGAAATGAAAATTAATTTGGCAATGTAACTTCGATCCAATATTTATTCGATACTTGTTTAAGGTAAAACACGTAAAAGTAATAGTTTCGTTGACAAACAACGATAGTTGAAGAATGTAAATTTTAGGTTTAAGTTACAAACGGACTGAAATTCGTATTTGGATGAAAGTTTGCTGCAGCTTACTTATAATTAGGAGATATGCGTATGATCGAGAAGTGGATGTTTAAAAATCGTTTTAACGTAACAGATAGCACTGCTCATCGGTGCAGTAAAATCTCTTGTTTCGATTTCAGTAATTAGCTTCAGCGTCTCGTTCCTGGGTTTTGTTTCGAATTAAATCAACTCAGAGGTTTCCTCCAATTCACCTCTTTGTTTCCATTGTTAGCACGTTCGATCAGATTTCTTCTGTCGATTAAAATTCTTTTCATTGAAGAGGACGCGCATAAAGAGACAGAAACGCGGTCTCTTCTCGCCCCGTTGATTAATGTTTTTACACGAATTTCGCCATTGAACGTTCGAAATCGACAAACAACACTTTTCACCGACAAATTTCTCCCCACGACTTCGTTCATTACCCAGTTGCTCGTTATTGCGTGCTCGTTCGACCGTATCTCCCTTATCTTGAACCGTTAAAACAGCCGTCGGTGACGAGGAAAGTCGAAAATGGGAAGGAAATCCCCTCTTCGTATTAATCGGCAATTAATTTCACCGTGAAATTAACGTCTCACTTTCACCGTGAAATTGCTGCCGACAGGTGCGCGCGAGTAACTTCTTGTACTCTTATGCATACGTAATCGATAGCTGTTTAACCCGTTAATCGGGTCACTTCTTAATTAAGATCTCTCCCTTATACACGGAATTAAGAGTTAACCCTACAGTGGTGCAGTCTTTGGATTTTGTTCGACCAAATCATACATTATTTCGTTAAAGATACTTATTTAGGAAGAATTAAATATTTAATATAAAATTGAAAAGTCGAATGGTACATGTTAACAATACCATTTTCCTTTTTTTTCTCGGAATTTATAAGGCGTTTTAGCTGAAAGAAGTTTCTGTGTCTGTATCAAAAACACATTCTTTAATTCTACTCGATATCAAAACAGATACAATCGCTAATAAATGTAGATTTATTTTCAAACGAACGATTTCTTTCGCATTCGCAGATCTTCTGCTGCCGATCAGTCTCTTGTTTTGAAAAATTAATTCAAAAAATTCAGATACTCACAGTTTACCGTTTATGTGTCTAACCTCCGTTGAATTGAACGAAGCACACGGTCGTGCAAAGAGGTCACAAGTGCAATCGGGTAAATCGCGTTGAAAGGCTACGGTTCTTCCCCGATTTGGTCGTTCCTCGATTTGCAGCATTCCGTGAAGGTCGCGTTCACCGGAACGTCGAGAAAAGGCTAGCCGAAGTCGTAGAACACAGACGCGTGTCGATGTTTCACCAAGCTCGCCACGTGAGAGAAGCTTGTCGTAAACGAAGGTCGTGGAAAGGTCAGAGGGATCGGTATAGCATGCGAGAAACGTCTCCTGCTTCACGCTGTTGGTTATTAACGATCTCACGAGCGTTGCTTTGGTGCTCGCGTAATTTTGCGGTACAGGTAGCGATGGTAACGATTCGTTGGGTTAAACGAGACGTTAACGACGAGATGCAAGTTGGTGGTAATGATCGTCAGAACGATTTTCGCAGATGGTCACAGACTGTCGGAACTATCCGCGGAGTGAATGGTGAGACGTCGAACACTTTGATCGCGAGATAGGAAGAGAAGAAGATTTGTAAGGGTAAACTATGGTTGATTGAAGTTGGAAGTTGCGGAAGCGATTAACGCGAAAAGATTGGTAAACCTAAAACGTGTCTCGATTACCGTACGATGTTTTGCATACGAAATTGACTGCTTGCGAATACGTAATAGTCCCTTGCGTTGACATGCATGTTTAATCGCAAAGGCATCCAACGAAGCATGAAATCGTTTACAGTCTCTTCTGTTTTGATTAATGACGGACTAAAGAATTAATAAAGATAACTCCAAAACCTTTCTCAACGCACGACGACTTATAGAAAACGTTTCGTTCACGCTGAAGCAACGAACGACAATCTTTCCAAGAAACGTGCAACTTCAACAAACTGTTCCTCAACTTTGCTTCAAGCGTAGACGCAGCTTTTCGTTGATCGAACAATCAAGCGCCCGTGCTCCATTGTTTTCGTCTTGGATCCAACGAAAATCCCGCTGCTGCGACCTCCGTCAGCAACGATTCATTCGTGTAGAAAGCGGCTACACCGTGGCGACATCGTGTCATGAATGAATTTCGAGTTGCCTCTCCACTCGCACCTCGATCGTCCTTGTTGATAGAACTTCCGGAGTTTGTTTCCAACTGTTATTATACCCCTGATGATGGAAGCTCGTTCGCGTTCGCTGCTTTCGTTTAATCGGTTTTCTCGCCGGTGAACGACACCGCCCCGCGGAAAATTAAGATCCGTGACGGAACGAAAGTCGACGATAGTAAATCTTTCGGCGCGTTGCCGCCATGAATGGCCGGGCATGAATAAAACATGCTCGTCACTTGGAAACGAACGAACGGCGGGACTTGGGGGGCGGGGTGGTACGGTTCGAGAGGAAGTCGATACGTTTTTCGGGACACGTACTCTACAGCGGAGCTAATCTGATTTTCTAGACCGGACACAGAATTTCTTGGCACATACTAAGGTACCCCTCGAAAGCTGATCCCTGACGTTTCTTTATTTATAACAGATTATCCAACTCGATCCCCTTTTCCGCGCGATTTTCTTACCGCTGGAGGTGTGATCGTACTCTCTTCATTGCCAAACAGCGGAGTATTTTTCGGTGTACCCTGTCGCTCGAAAGTTCGAGTCTAATAGATTTCAGTTCTATCGAGTTTCCTAGAAAATTCGCGTTAATTTTCGATGGATAAAAAAATTTAAGGGAACGATTTAAAAAGGAATCTTCAGAAATTTTAATATCTGGCCGTTTGAGAAAATTGAATC
The DNA here is from genome assembly GCA_033822845.1 of Tetrapedia diversipes. Taxonomy (NCBI): domain Eukaryota; kingdom Metazoa; phylum Arthropoda; class Insecta; order Hymenoptera; family Apidae; genus Tetrapedia; species Tetrapedia diversipes. The sequence goes on from JAOPTO010000845.1 coordinate 122,398, forward strand.
TTCCTAAAGTATTAATTAAAAAAATTATTATTAAATAAATTATTAAAGTATTATTAGTTAAAGTATTATTAAATAAATTATCCATGCATGTTCTCGTGTTCTATTTACCTTCAGATACTTAATTCTCACAGCTCAAAGCTTTTGAACGATAACGTACACCTAAACGTGTCCATTGTAATTATAAAAAGTAGCTCGAGAACGATCGAGTCGCTGCTTAGAGATGATCCTCGTGAAATTGTTTGCCTGGTGATACATGGCGAATGAAATCGCAAATAGTATCGATCGTAAATCGCGTCGGGTTATGCCTTTTCTTTACCCTACCGTTATTACGTTGCAGGGATTGCAGAAACTTTTTCCGTCGCCTGTCCCATTATTCGCGGCCATAATTTTCCCTTGACAGTATAATTTCGCAGTCGCGGAATTTCGACGCTTCCCCCCCTTGGAGACATCCGCATTTATGTCGAATGAGGTTGCAGTTCCTTGACGGCGTTTGCGTACCGCAGGAATGTGCAGTTGCACACAGGCGGCGGGATAATGATTGCCGGGACCGGCGTTTGATCCTCTTTCAAAGCGAAAACTTACAGAGGTCGCGTTTAGAATTAGCATACACTATTGTTAAGTAGCATTTCGTCTGACTGACCGTGTAATTTTATTGTCCATCGTGAACGTGCGAATCGACAGCAGAGATCGACTCGATTCGCATCAGAAACCGAGTTGAATGAATTGATACTTAGTCAACTGAATGAGGAAATTTCCTATTTTTTTCGACAAGGGCGCTGCTATTGATTCTGTTTAATTTTGTTATTAGTTAGTCTTGAATTGATCTTGTTCACAGTTCGTTAAATACATTTTCTGCTTTTCCAAAGTACAATTTTTAATCAGTTTTCAACACACGATGGACAGTGTTCGGTTAAGAGTAGCACCATGCGGTTATCTAAATGTTAACCCTTATGGTTTCAAGTGTGTCTCTCAAGCACCACCGATGTGCGGCACACATTAATCAAATATAATTAATAATATAAATATTGCAATGAAAATTACATTTCTTCTGAAATGAATAAAGATTATTTCGAATGTCTTTAATATTATTATTTACACGTGATTGTAGCATTTAAAGTCTGACACTTGAAAACTTGTCAGTCAAAATATGACGAGAATAAGTTGGAGTCGCCGATCGATATTCACACTTAAAAGTAAGAGTGTTAAGGGTTAATAAGCTCAGTGAAAGGTTAAACTGTGTAATCTTTTTATTTCAAACGTCACCATATTCAGATCTTTCGATCGTGTCTGTTTTTACAACCGATTCGACTAAATTTTTCAAACACAATCGTAACTCTTGCACAATCAGCGTCGGTTTCTGCGAGCGCGATCGACGTCTGGCCGTCATTTTTCGTGTTCTCACGTTTTGCATCGAATAACACGGTTGTCGATATTATTATCCGCTAATTTAACTTGATTAAGGATCTCTAGCTCGTTAATGGTCTTAATTAGGTGTTAAAACTCCTCTCCGCGTTTTGTTTCACATTTTGACTTCCTATTTATGGAGATTGAACCGTGAAAACCGTGGAACGTGGAGTCGGCCGATTCGAGATAGCGCGGATTTATACGATTCTTGCGATTATTTTTTAATTTTATCGCCTACGGAACGAAAGGGTGCCTGCTTACTCCGCTATATGCTAATCGAAGTGTTAACGAACGTAGCGTGTCTAGCGCTTCCGGGAGATAAGCAGCCGCCGCTTTCGAGTAGACGGAACAGGGACCGTAAAAGGGTGGTCGTTTAATTGAATCGCCTTTCTTCGAGGGCTCGCGCTTCTTCGTTAACCCTTTTCGTCGCCTGGACAATAGAATCGAGACGGCGGGCATCGTCCCTGTTGCGAAACAGTATACCGAGCGAAAGGTTTCGTCCGAGGATACTCGAATAACTTCTCTAACATGGCCAACAGTATCCGTATTATGGTTATTGAATATAATTGGAGCAAGAACTTGGTGTGAGGTAGAAAAAAAAATGTTTCAATGCAATCGTAGCTTTTGAATTAATCTTAGTTCCGGTAGAATTGGAAGATTAACAGGTGTTGCGTGTTGAATTATTCAATTCGCCAGATAAAGTTTTAATCAAAATCATTTTTTCTTTTCGTTTTCAAAGATTCGTGCAATTTGGCCTACAAAGTGAAACAATTACAGTGTGTTATTTCTCGAAAGTACAAGGCATCGAAATCACATGGATCGCGTTTCTTAATTAAGAGCAGCGTGAAGCTAATTGTTACCCTTACCCGGTGAATTATTCATGGTCGAGAATTCCGCGGTACTTCCAGTTTCAGATTATTTTCTGTTACTTTTTCTTTTTCATCCGTCTGCGCTCGGATACATGCCCGTAGAATACACGAATTGTGGTATTCGATAAGGGCGCTTCATAATTTTTATCTCGACGCAAGTTCAACTTTCATCAAATTATCCGCTTCCATTAATTACATACTTTTGCAGTAGGGATTTGTGCACCAAGAATTCTCCGGTGACGCAATCTAGATGCTTTTTTATGCTCCACCCGTGTTCATCCACACTCGGCCAGACTCTCTAGAGATCGATTCTCTCTTGTACGTACCGTCTTCCATGTAGCGCATTTGGGCCACGTTGCGTGGGCTGCGTGTATCTAAAATTTACCATGGAAGTATCGCTCTCTTCGTGTATTACTATTTGCTTCCGCTTTTAGTGTAAAAGCTCTTGATCTCTCAGGGCAGAATAGAAAATATTCGTTGCAAATAATCATTGAACACGCAAAGACTTATGCATAAACAAAAATTTGAATTTTATTTGAAAATACATGGGGTCAATAATAATTAACATTAGATTTACAGACGTTGCTTGCGTAACTATTTGTAATATACATATACTAAGAAATAGGTGTACATCATACAGAATTTTAAATTGCACAGGGAAATAGATTTGGGTATATTTGTATCGCTCCATCGATAAAAGTCAACAAAAATTGCTAAGAATAATAGTAACTGTCTTTGCAAATTTTGTTCACGATGAAATCCAACATTCGTCAAATTGACGGGTCTCATAAGTCTAGTGTTAATAACTGCCATGCTGATTTAATTAAAAAAAATATTTTACAATTTTTTTTCTATACAATCAAGCAAATAAAAAGATTTGATTAAGAATCAACTGTCGATGACTTCCAGCGAATTTATCGTCCGTATTATCGCTTCGTTCGTGGCATTCGGTCGAGGTGCTCGAATAGTTCAACAATGCTTTCGTTCGCGAAACGCTATTCGATTCAGCAGTTTCGAGTTTCGAGATAGCATTCATCTTTCGCGAAGCATTACTACGCGTGCGGCTGTCCGTGCATGGACGCGCGTTTCGTAGTGTGTGTAGGCGCCGCCGTAGAAACGACTGGACGCCTGGCGTCGAGTCAGTGCATCGTGCGACGTCGTTCGTACGGTTCGGCCACGTGCTTCCGGTTCCGTGCTTCCGTTCGCCGCGAGATCCGTGCGCGCGTGTGGGCGTGTGTGATGCGTGTTCCAGTGAGTTATTCGAACTCCTTACGTGTCACGTGAATGTCCACAACTTGCAGGGAAACAATCAAGAGGAAGTAAATACGTAGCTTCATTGACGGTTTCTTCGATTGGACTATGTTTCAACGAAATCCAATTCTTCCTTAACACTAGAACTACCAATGATTAAAGTATACTTATTTGCATGGAAGAGATGAAATTGAAAATTGCATGAAAAAATACCGAATACATTGGAAACAAATCTTTATTTATACATTCTGCAGAAAATCATGGTAAATTTTGGAAGCTTTACAACAGTGAATTTATAAAGTTGCTATGGATAATCACCAATTCGTCATTTTGACTGCTTTGGTAGTTCTAGTGTTAATTTAAAATATTTATCTTTCAGCTTTAAGTACCGGATTAATTATTTCTGTTGGATTAAAATATTTTGTAGAATTGTATAATTTTTTGGGGGATATTTTCGCGCTCGCTCTTTTCTTCAATTCATTTTACATAAGAGAATATTACTTTCCGATTTCAGATATTTACAAGATGATTGTTCGTAATTTATTATGAATCCTGTAAATCTTTATGATCCTCTTTCTAAAAGATCGCCGTAAAATCGTGAGAGAGATCGTCTCTTCCATTATCACGATCGTTTGATAATCAGTTCTCTGCTAATGAACGCATAAATCGCATGGATGGGTATCTTTGATCACTGGAGATTGCAGTTGATAACAGCAATGGTAGCCGTACGGTATCTCAGCCAATGCTACTTTCCATTTTAGTCAACTTATTATACGAGTTTCCTATGCGAAAACGCAAACTATCACGGGTCTCTCTGCCTTAGGCAACACAGCGTTGGTATAAGGTTAATTTGTTTTAGTGAACCTCAGAAGCAACGATGGTTACGAAACACCGCGTGTATTGTTCCACCCTACATAGCAAATGTTATATAGCTCGTTTCCCGGAGATTCGCGGAAATTTTCACATGGAAAAAATTCTGCCGTCTTCGATTCGCTGCCGCTTTTCCACCGGATTTCCCGCGGACATCTCTTCCGCCTTGTGTATCGAGCACGCGCGATCTGCACGACGAACCGCGAAATATTGTTTTCCGCCCGCTCGATCCGTTTTACATAATCACGTCATTTGCACCGTTCGCTTAAACCCGCCCGAAGCTGTTCCCGACGCGTATTATCGGCCATATTAGGGAACGATTCGACCGTGAAACCATGGAAAGATCGCGCGTGGGATGCGAATCGACAGATCGCGTTTCCACAGAGGTATTACGAGCGTCGCGGTTTGCGTACCCTCCCGTCGATACCCGCGTCGCTTGTTCTGCTCCCTAGCGTACTATGATGCGTAACAATGGCCGATGGATCGTGTGACGCGTAACGCGAACGTTCTGTGAAAAATTCGACGCGACAGCGTGATGAAATGTTACTAGAATATTGTGTTGAAGTATGTACTAGGATTTCGTAATACGTTCTCAGAATTATGTATGTAATGAGTTTCCTTTTTAGCCATTTGCCATGAGCCATTTCTTTAGATCCCGTGTCGAGAAAATCTAGCGCATTTGACCGATCCGGAAAATTGACGGCGCACTCACATAATATACAATAGTATTGCATAAAATAATAAGTTACAGATTAAAAATATGAAAAGTTTGAAGATCAAACAATATTTCGTCACATAATTGAAAGATCGCTGTCGCGCTTCTTGATGTTTTTCGAGCGTGTATTTTGAAAACCCTCTTGTACGCAAACGGTTAAACAAATAAATAAATAAAAATTGTGAAATCGTAAATAATAACAGAATAACGTCTACGCGTTAGAAATGAAAGACACTGTTGTTTTGATTAGAAAAAGTCAAGTCAGTACGTATAGTGATATACGGTAGTAGTCGCAGAAACTGCATATTACTAATGGGTTGACAAACATAGTAAACAGTCAATTTAATAAGTCATGATCGAAGGACGAGATAACATGAAACATCATTAAATCTAACATTGATTCTATTTCTTAGTTGAAGCAAGTATCGATGGTGTACGAAAGATGTTCATAACGGACCAATTTTCTTTTATTCATTAAATTGTAAGGTACATAAAATATCGTACGTAGGTATATAAAGGTGACCCTAAAACAGAGAAGTTGCCTTTGGAAAGTTTAATACTAGTAAACGAACGTCCTGTTCACGACTTTCCCTCGAGGCGGTGGTAATTTACGAACCTGAAGATTTATCGGTCCAAGGACCTCCCCGGTGAACTTCATCCGCTGCGTTCAATTTCGCGCGCCCTGTACAGAGCGACGGTTTGACAAATCGCGGCGGGCTACTTTCGCGCTTTATCGACCACGTCGGGGGTCGATTCGTTCACGAGACAATGGGCGAGGGCGGTGAGGACTCGTTAGAGAGCAGGGGCGCCGTATGGCCGCGTTCGAGTGGGTCTCGATCCACCCCAAGTGCAAGGCCACGCTTAAAACGCGTCTTCAGAACCCTTTTACTTTCATGAACATCGAACTCGTTCTATGAATTGTTTCAGCCGAACAGATCATTGGTAAAACGCGGAATTTTCGCGTTTAACGATAAACTGATGCTTTTGTTATACAAATCACTAAAACGGGTGGATACAAACTTCATATTAACACATTATCGATCGGGAGTCTATCGATTGGATTTTTATATGCTGCGTATGTAAATTTTGTAATGTTCCCTTATACGAAACTAAGAGTTATAAACCTCTTAAATCGCCACGACGGATATATTCATCATCAACATATGTATTATAAAATTTATAAGACGAATATATTCGCATAAAGTTAAATAGTGTATATCACCATGTTTAATGCGAATATATTTGTTTGAGTATAATATACCTGTACAGAGATGTTCTTATTTGGTTTCCATTTATTGTTTCTAAACTAGTATACATTTCGCTGGACGAAGTAAGCCACTTAAGAGATTAAACGATATCGTACATACACCGAAGAAAGATATTAAACTATTGATTGCCTGACGAAAATCATTATGATCGATTCATTAGCGATGCATCTGCGCCAAGATGGCCGGTCGGGAGTACGTGAATAACCTACTTAAAGTTTACAAAATTCGCAACATTCAATTATTTTAATTGAAATTATCAAAGAAACGGTATACGGTGATACGTCATACTTTTTCTGTTAGGTACCAAAATTTAATTTTTGTGTTTCATTTAAAGTGTACTTAACGAACGTCTAATTTTTCGATAATAAAGAAGTCGTTTAATATTGGAAGAGTCCGAATTTGAGACGCTTCCGTGAATGTTCATTGAGTCAGAACAATTCGGATTAACCGGTGGACAAACCCCTCCTAAGCTCATCCCTGTCCGCAGACCTTGCTGGCAATGAAAAAATCCGTGATCCGTGTGCACCCTGTGTACAGGGGACTCCGTAAACAAAAGGGCATCGTTGATTGCGCAATGGTGAATGGTACACCATGATGCTGACGAATTACGTTGCTATTCTTCTTCCTTTTGCCTGTACAGAGAAACGATGATGGTTAATCTTGGATTGGCAGGTCGTTAGTCGTCTCCCTTCGCGAAGATAGCCGCACGAATGTTGAATAATGTCTGTTGCTGTATTAAAGGATGCTTGTGAAACATTAATGGGGAAAGTCGATACTGTTAGAGTAGAGATTATAGTCTTCGTAGCAGGCTAATTATCTTGCGATACGAATTATTTCTGAATAATAGATGCAATCGGGTCGATAGCTTAACAAGGTAGTTACAAGCTTCGTTGATCGGTTCATTTAGGTAATTATTATACTTTTCTGTGGTTTTTCTGCGGTCTTGCCCGTTCATCGAACAATGGAAAATACTGGCAGGCTAGATTTCGTCGACCACTTTGCAAGATTGCTGGGGAAGACGACGATCATTCTGGCGGAGCTCTCCCCGCTTCTGTTCCTTTCCCATTTCACCGTCTCGACGATTGGGAAACGGCCCGACAATATGCTTGCCATTTTTCTACTTCCCACGATCGCGCACTTCCCACACGGACAAGCGTCCTCTGCAGTTGCCGTTCGCCTCGATCGAACTTGACTAACAGCTTCGACGATTCTAGAAACCTGACAACAAAATTATCGCCGCTACTTCTGTTTCCCCTGAGTCTGTAAAATTCTCATCGAAAATTGAAAAATCTGTTGGTACGATTTTCACATTTAGTTCTCATAGTTGCTGGCTTGTGAAATGAATCGGTGGTGTTGTTGATTTCTGCTAAACCAACATTGCACCCTGAAAACTTGCCAAATTGAGGTTTCTTCGACGATACCACGTAAAACAGTTCCATATTCCACAGGATGTACTATCGTATCGCGGTAAACATTCAGAAGAAGAACCACTTTTTTAAGTGTTACGACAGAGATTACCGATTTGGCTCGCTTTCAGTCCTTCGAAAGTGATTAACCTATTTGCATCCATCGCTTCGGTGCCCGAGGCTGCTCCGAGAATACACGTCGATTTCCTTGGAAACCACAGTGTCACCGCGGGGAAACTTCATTCTCGTAAAAGACACCGTGAAAACGGGAAATCGCAGCCGCGTTAATCACGCGAGATTACCTACTCAAGTACAAACGAGTTCCACGGCTCAATGGTGCATACCTCTAATCGCCTTCCATTTATTTAGTAACCGTTAGCATAGATCAGTGTCTCCCAATTTTTTTTTTTAATCATTCTGCACCTCGAAGCCTTAAATATTTAAATGTCATCTGCTAGTTATAACGTTCAATTAAATACTAAAAAGATATAATACATACAAATAAGCATTCCCAGTTAACAGAAAGAAACGCATAGGGTAAATTGTTTTTTTCGTCATCATTTTTGTTTTATTTTCCTTAATTACTGCTTTTTTACCCCATTGATATATTTTTCTTTTCGATTCGCCCTTTAATTAGTTGCACATTTTTCGCTAAACACGTCGCTGATAAAGTTGAAGAACAGGAATTTTTCTTAATTACTTTGAAAGTAATCAAAATTGCCCTCCCGTCGAGCTTATGACCCACGTTGGGAAACACTGGCAAAGATGCATCCCTGAGCCGGTTAAACGAGACTTTCGCGGTTTCCCGGAGGCGGCGGTCTGTCCATCGTGGAATCCGTGTCGCTGCTGAGAAAAAGGAGGAAAAAGTTGTCACCGGCCGCCTATCTTCTTGAGTAAACGCGCACCGGTACCACGAGCTCGCGGGCCAAAGGTGAACCGCTTGAATACCTCCATTACCAGCCAGGTAATGGTTCCTTTACTCGTGCACCGGCACGAAGAAAACGCGCTGCCGGTGGCTTGACCATTGAGACCGGATATACCCTTTTGTGAGTCACCATCATGGGTCACGCTGGTAAACGCACCGAATCGGTTCAATGGCGCGCCCGAGGCCGATGACCCATATTGTTGCGAATATTCTGCGTCTCGAACAGGTTAATTTATTGTTATGCAAACTAGGCGAAGATTAATTACTTCATTGGCGTTCGCTCAAATACAGCAAAACGGTGGGGTCTTTCTCGTTCGGGGTGTCCAATGGTACACTTTAGCTTCGTAGAACCAAGAAAAAGACTCCTTGCAATAGATACATATAGGGTCAAGCTTGATCTTCCTCTCCAATATTTAAATGACACTGTGAGGCTGATCAAATTGTTTTACTTGTCCACGACTCTTTGGTGATGGAGTTATTCGCACTGGATATAGTCGATAATACGATGCATATAGGCACAAGCCTAGGCACGACAGAACTAGCCTTGGCAGCATAGTACGCTCAAAACACACAATAAATATACAGCAGAACGTTAATTATCTGAACGAATAACGGTTCTGATTAGCTGTTTCTTGTATAATTAGCTTAATGTGGGGTATCTTAAAGCGATTGCCTCTTTTCATGAAATTTGGTATAAGATAATTCTAAGGAAATATTATATTATTGTTGTGTATCACTCATTTCCATTGATTCTTCGATCTGAAAACGTATCCGCTTCCGGTAAAGATAGATATCTTGGAGAAAGATCGGAACGTTTAAAGGCAAGTTTTTATTCGGCGATGTAGTATGCAGGGAAAGGAATTACGAGCTGCGAAAGTTTCGACGGATTGATGTTAATTGCGAGTTACTAAGTAAGCGGTTCATGCCTCAATCCTGATTCCGTAATTACTGGATATACAGCTGTGTAATTTTACGAGGTGAAACCGGACGGTGAAGTTTCCATTTTTATGGAATTTCCGAATTCCATCTCCGCTTGAACAAGAATAATTTTTTCTCGTTACAACATTCTTCGTCATAAACATTCCCAAGAAATTAACCCGTTATCTAATAACGACGGGTCATATACGTAATGTAAATTAAAATGCATACTGAACGTAATAAAACTACACTGTATTCGTAATAACCTGTAATTTTAATTTCAAACATAGTCTCATTGTCAGTTTATCAGATCGCCAATCACTAAATTCAAATTCCAATTCGTTATTTATTTTAAAGAAAATATGGGTTATTCATTTTGATAATAAAAAGTGATATTAAACAAAAATCCTCGTTCGTCCTTTCTAATAATTCCTAACTAAGAACGGCTATAAACTTATTCCGTGACCAATTGCAATCAATCTGAACTTGTAGTACAAACTATGAGATATCTCGTAGTTGGCAGTCTTGGTGCACACGCTTACTACAAAATATCTCGTAGTTGGCAAATGAATGGGTTAACACGTTGATCCCAGCGTCGATCCCTGGGGACCGACAGTGGATTTCTCGTTTGGACAGCGTCGGTCCGTGAGACTGGCAGTATCAATGTTAAAAAATATCATACTTTGAACAATTTTTAGTTTGTACAAATTTTTACTTATTGAAATATATTAAAAAATCATTCACTTTTAAAGTTGCTGTTGAAAATAAATATTTCACGTGACAATGATTTTTAACTACTAACAAATTGTCACTGATTTAAAAATATTTGGCGCAAAAGAATATCCGGCCACTGGGTACGGTTAGTAATAAAATGTCTGGTCCGCAATGTGTTAAGCGAAAGAATGAGCAAAGTCTCGACGTTCCAACTGCTCGTTCTCGCGTCCCTGTTAATCGGTTTATTAATCAGCCGGAGGACAAACGAATATCGATTCTCCGCGGGTGTCATGGAATGAATTAACGGGTCGTTTGAAACGCGAACACGTAACAGTGCCACGATTGCCTGTCTGGACGTCTGAAAGCCGGATTCGCGAATGCGGCGAGAAGCCGAGAGACACCGATAGCAAACGGATCCGGCATCAAGCGCCAGCCGACGCCGAAAAGATGGAGGAACCGAGGAGCCGGGCTTTCAAATGCAGTCGAGAGAGATTTTCGAACTTCCCCCTTTGTGCTGCTCCTCGACTAAGAGGGCAACGTGCTCCGCGAGATCTCTGCTGTCGGATTTTTTTTAACCTTCGCTGGAGAATGCAAATTAAACAGCGCGTCTCTTCTGTTTTTTTTTCATCTCTTTCCTCCCGTTTTCGCCTCATTTTTGTTTCGAACCGGACACTCGTGCGGAATGTCGACGGGGCTGAGTTCAGAGAGAAACTTACGATTTGGAATGTTTGTAAGCGGAGGGCTTTGCAGTTTTGTTTTTGGAATCGCAAATTATGATGGATGCATTTTAAATTGGTTTTCTCCACTGAAAGAACTTTTTGAAGTGGGAATTTCGGGAAAATTGCGGGGGTGGAAGATACTTAACGCTAAAACTACCAGAGCGGTCAAAATGACCAATCGGTAATTATTCATAGCAATCTTATAAATTCACCGTGGTAAAACTTCCAAAATTTACTATGATTTTCTGCAAAAGGTATGGATTTGGTATAATTTGTTTTCTATGTGTTCGGTACTTTTCAATATGATTCTTTTTATAGAAATAAGTGCACTTTAATTGTCGACAGTTTTAGTGTTAAAATGTTAAAGAAAACTCATAGTTTTATTACTAAAGGTATTAAAATGATTGTTTATACAAGTTTTGCTGCGCCTTTAGTGATTTCCCATAATTTCCTACAAAGGGTAAAACTGGGGATGAAATATTTTTTCACATAATTTTCCCTTCGACATTTTTGTAGTGTAAACCAGTATGTAGGTTTCAATTAGTAGTTCTAGTGGTTAAGCGTGTTGAAAACGCGATCGACAATATATTACGCGAGATTTTAACAGAAAGTACAATACGATAGGAAGAATGATCGCTTATTGTCCTTTTGTGTACAATAATTTGTAATGCAGGACGGGAGCGTATCGATCGATAGTATGTTTGATAAATACATATCGATACCCCTTAACTAGTGTCTAATTATAGTCGTTTAGAGCCACTTGTTACGAGAATAACGGTGCGCGAGCTGGTGTTGTCGATCGATGGCGGACACGGTGGAACAGTTTGCTGGCGATTCGCAATTTCCGCTCAATAAACGCACCTCCCCATCGATTTCGTATCAATTAACCATTTTAATAAGTAGACACAGGCATCGAATAATTGCCGGCAGTTGTTGCTATAGTTTGCGTGGCAAATTATGTACGCAAATTAAAAAGCGGGAAGCTGCGAATAAAAACTTTCATCGGCGATACTTTCGTTCCATTTACTCATTATCGGTGTTCGCGAACGGTTTTTCTTCCATAATTAAATTTCTTGTCCAAACGATTGTTCCTTGTTCGCATTTTCCTTCGAAAGTTGAATTCAATCGTATTAGTTGAATGCAAAAGTTTTGTCGGTTCTGTTTTGTGCATAAATTTCATCCTTTATTTTATTAACCCTTACATTTACATTTATTCGATTTGTTGAAGTAATAGTGAAACTTTTTTATGTATGACTGTTTGCGTACGGAAATTGGTGAAAGTAATACTATTCGATATGGAGAGTTGTTTTGCGAGTACAAAGGCAAACGAACGTTACGCGGGAATTAATTAAAAATACTTCAACCCTTGAAACGGCAGTTTTGTACTGTCCCAGCATAATTCTTTTTTTTTTTGTTCTCATAACGAAGGGACAGCGTTAAATTGCAAAAATTGTTTTGTGAAACAGCTTTTCTCTCTGTACGAACAAATGTTCATTGCGATGTACAATGAAAATTCCACTTTTCATGGGGAATGTCCGATAAAAAGGGGTTGTCCTGTAAAAAAAAAATGGAAAAAATGGCGGCGGTTCAGCTTTTCCGAGCTCCTAAAAAATTTAGCTTCGAATAACTTGTCGACCACGTAAGTGCTCGTTTGTGCCGTTTGAAATCGGAAACACAAGGTTCCCGGTGCAATTAAAACGAAACTGTAGTCGAATTCTTCGCCGGGCAAACGAAAAACTCGTAAACGCGTCGCTGAGCCGTGCGAAACGGAAGCGAGCTGCAAAATTTAGTTTCAATTATACAGTGCAGAGCACCGATGATCATACGGCTAAGTGTATATGCGACGTGCGCGCACGTTTTACGTCCCGTTTTGTAATTTTACAGACCACTTTACACTTCTCGCCGTCTGTTTGCCGCGGTTGCGTTTTCCGGTACAAGTTTACGACCATCACGACCCATTCACCTATTTACCTATGAAAATTATTCACGATTGTCTTATTATCTTTACCAGCTACCAGCTTGTATCATTTCATCATAATTATTACAATTTTTAAGTAACTTCGAATCGTATATCTTTTATTACTTTATATTAGTTTATATTAGAATTGCTTGAATTGCATTCATCAGTTTATTCTCACCTTCACTTCTTTTCTATTTCGTACCCTTCGGTTTTAAGAGAATCTCTTCGGCTGTTTATCTTTACCAACTACCTGCTTGAATCGTTTAATCATAATTATTACAATTTTTAAGTAACTTCTAACCGTATATCTTTTATTACTTTATATTAGTTTATATTAGAATTGCTTGAATTGCATTCATCAGTTTATTCTCACCTTCACTTCTTTTCTATTTCGTACCCTTCGGTTTTAAGAGAATCTCTTCGGCTGTTTATCTTTACCAACTACCTGCTTGAATCGTTTAATCATAATTATTACAATTTTTAAGTAACTTCTAACCGTATATCTTTTATTACTTTATATTAGTTTATATTAGAATTGCTTGAATTGCATTCATCAGTTTATTCTCACCATCATTTCTTTTTCTATTTCGTATCCTTCGGTTTTAAGAGAATCACTTCGACTTTTTATCTTTACCAACTACCTGCTTGAATCATTTAATCATAATCATTGCAATTTTTAAGTAACTTCTAATCGTATATCTTTTATTACTTTATAGCTTATGTATTAGAATTGCTTGAACTGTATTCATCAGTTTATTCTCACCTTCACTTTTTTTCTATTTCGTATCCTTCAGTTTTAAGAGAATCGTTTCAATTTTTTCGAGTTATTTTCAATTTAAGATTTTGTCCTATTTTATGTTCTTTCATTTATAAAATTTCTGAAACCACCATTTTTTCAGTTATTCCTGTTATTCTTTCAATAAAGTTGCTTGGAATTTCGTTTAAATATAAGATTATTACATTTATTATCGACACTTTTTTTACCGAGTAATTTCTTTCGAGATTTCTGATCGAAGATCCTGACTCCCCATCGCGAGGGAGAAAATGAACGGAATCGATGATACAGCTTCGCGGAAACGATGAAAATACCTGACCGTTGTTCGTTTTCAACTGCGAGGACTATTGGTTCCGTGAACATCGATACTCGGATTCTCGTTGCCCGCAAAAGGCCATATACCCTGTCCCTCTGTTCGCGCAACATCGGCTGATCGCGGGATTAAACCGGCTATTAAGTTGCACGGAAGCCATTGGCGAATAAAAGGCTGATTTTCTCCCTTTCGATCGTCGATCGGAATTCCCGCCATACAAATAAATAAGCGGAGAACAATACAAATTGCCTTTTGTTTCACACCGTGCGTATAAGATTTCTCATGAATTTCTTCATTCTTCTTTATTTAACCCTTTGACTACGGCAGACTTTGAGACGCACTGGTCGTATCATACGGTAGGAATTCAGGTTCAGGTTCGAATTACGGTAGGAATTCGTATGCCAAGAACTTTGGGTGAAATTTTTGGTAGGGATGCATTTTTGTGAAAATATATTTCAGTAATCGAAAAACTGAATTTCACTACGTTAAAATGATATTGTTTATTTCTTTGTATTCTGAACCAAATTGCTACTGTAAATATCAGGGCACCTATAGGAGTCTTCCGTGTCAGAAAGCCAAACTACGTCGAGCGCCTTTAGGCGCCTTCAGTCTCAGGTGACCGCAATGGGATAAGCGTCTATAGGCGTTCTCAGTGTCACAAACGCAAAATTTATAAGCGTATATTGGCGCCCACAGTAGCCTAGGGGTTAAGGGAAATCAAGTTTGGTTGCTTGCAAAAAAAAAAGACGTTAGAGAAGTAATAATAATTAGACATGTCCTTTGATGAGAGCATTAATCTACAGATTTCTTTGAAATACTTCTTACTGAAAATTCCACGGTTTTTGCTCATTTTTTTCGGTGATGAGAAACCTCAACGATCGAAATATATTTTCGTCGAATAATTTAATGACAACGTTAATTACATTTTATTTTATCCCATTTCCTTCGTTATCCTAAATTTAAGGAGTAATTAAATTTGGTCGCTCCACAAAAAAAAAGAGAAGTAATTAGACACGTCCCTTCTCGTGAAAGTTAACCTCTAGGGTGCTCCCGACGGTCTCTCCTGCTGAAACTTTCATCGTTTCCCCCTTGTTCCACCTCGCAGCCACTTTTTAGAACGTGCAAACAGAAATTCTCATCGATTAAAATATTTATCCCGCGGGTAACACGCTGATAACGCAAATTGACTTCCGTTTAATTTTCCACAATTTTCCTAACCGCGGAAAGAAATTAAAATCGTCCTGTCCACAGGGAATCAAACAAAAATAAAAAAACTAATTAGCACTGTCCCTACCCTGGAAAAACCTGAGGCAATCAGATTACTAACGGCTTACGAATCTTCAGTTATAATCACTACGGTACCTCGCAGTCTCCTTTTGCAATTTTATGATGTAGAACAATGTATCCTCTTGTATAAACTTGTTTGCAATTGTGCTCCTTTTAGTTATACTTTTACTTTTATTTTTAATTATTTTTCTTATTATCGCGTTACTTCTTTGTAAAGGCTGTTTACCCGTCAAACAAATAAATGAACAAAATTAATCCCTAGGGGTGCTCTGTGACGTTCCGTTCTGGAAAATCTCCTCGTTCCCGTTCCGTCCTCTCTCTTTCTTCTGCCACGCTTCGAACGGGAAATCTCATCCGTAAATACAGAATTTATCCCATAATACACGTTCCATAACCCCGAAGGGTTGCATCAGAAGCATCTGCACGTTCTCTATGGCGTGTCCCTCCGAACCTCGTTACATCGAGTAATTTCCTTATCTCGTCGCTCGCGCTTTCGACGAGCGTAACGAACGGCAAACAACACCGTCTGTCCTCGTCGAAATTTCGCGCAGCTTCCGAGAAATTACGTTGCACGTTGAACGAGAGAGATGGGGCGAGAGCAACACCGGGACTGGAAGTGGGAACGAGTTCGGGTCCCGGACGAGGAATCAGCGATTGCTCGGCGTTTGCCCTCCTTTTCCGGTCGCGGGCACTCGATGATGCCCGCTCGTGCACCCTCGAAACTTCTCGCCCCCCACTCTCTGTTCGGGTCAATTAACGCTCCCGGCAAATTGTCTGAAATTGAATTTTCGTTCAGCCGCTCGGCTGCGAGGCGGCCGCAGCCGGGGACCGGAAGCGGGGCGCGTCCTCCGCGAAAGTTCGCGTCGCCTTCGGCGTTAATACACTAATCGAGCAGGTCGATTTAACACGCTAAGAGTTAAACGTGTTTAAAGTGTAGCTTCAACGGAGATTGATGTTAATTTACGATAATTTTAATTTGAAATTTCTAAAAATCGTTAGTATTAATTTTAGTTTAAAATTTTAGAAACGAAGATCGATGTTAATTTACGATAATTTTAATTTGAAATTTCTAAAAATCGTTAGTATTAATTTTAGTTTAAAATTGTAGAAATGAAGATCAATGTTAATTTACGATAATTGTAATTTAAAGTTTCTAAAAATCTTTAGTATTAATTTTAGTTTAAAATTTTAGAAATGAAGATCAATGTTAATTTACGATAATTGTAATTTAAAGTTTCTAAAAATCTTTAGTGCTAATTTTAGTTTAAAATTGTAGAAATGAAGATCGATATTAATTTACGATAACTTTAATTTGGAATTTCTAAAAATCTTTAGTATTAATTTTAGTTTAAAATTGTAGAAATGAAGATCGATATTAATTTACGATAACTTTAATTTGGAATTTCTAAAAATCTTTAGTATTAATTTTAGTTTAAAATTGTAGAAATGAAGATCGATATTAATTTACGATAACTTTAATTTGGAATTTCTAAAAATCTTTAGTATTAATTTTAGTTTAAAATTGTAGAAATGAAGATCGATATTAATTTACGATAACTTTAATTTGGAATTTCTAAAAATCTTTAGTATTAATTTTAGTTTAAAATTGTAGAAATGAAGGTCGATGTTAATTTACGATAATTGTAATTTAAAATGTTCAAAAATCTTTAGTATTAATCTCAATTTAAAATTGTACAAATGAGGCTTTATTTTTTTCATCGAATACAGGTGTACCTGTAACATTATCAAAATAGTTCGCCGTTTCGGTAGACGAAACGAGAGTGTAGGAAAAGTTGAGGTCAAAATAAGAACAGTTGAGGATCATTTTGACGTAGGAAGGCGTGTGTGTCCTGTACGAGAAGTAAGGAATCAAGAGTGAACAAAATCAATTCCCTCGAATCACACTATTCCTATACTTATTTATCCGTAGAAATTTTCGCCCCGTACAGATACGAGGGACATGCCAGTCGAAGTGTTGGTGGCGGGAAAATGTTTTGCAATTTTTCGCCACGGAAACGAGCGTCAGAGCTAGGGACGCGTGAAGGAACCGGAATGAAAGTTCGCGGTTTGGTTTTTCTATTCGCAGATACTCTGGGACGTTTACGGAGATCGTTTCTCGTTTTACGATTGTCGTTGATCGGCAAGGAATTGCGTAAAACTGGTGACTTGGCGGAAGGTTATACACCCAACGTACGATAGCTTAGTTGGTTCTCGAATCGTTTCCGTGATTAGGCGATCAAATCGTTTGGGAGGCGTTGAAACCCGGTTTGCGTGCGTTAAACGCCGATCAAGCACTCGTTAGCAAACTGTTGAGGACATTTTATGGGACGGGGAAGTTTTTAACAAACCAGTTGATGTTTATGCTGGCAAATTTATCGAAAGATTTTGCTTTCAATAGCGGAACTACAGCAGCTGGAGAAAACATTTGCATACCCTTATGCTTTAATTAGACATTACGAAAAATGAATCAGGTTTCGATAAGTCGATTTTATTCCTCAGCAATGCGAATATGAAGTGAGTTAAGCAGCAACTAGTTGAAAAAAATACACGTATCAGCAATTTTTTTTTTCTTATACTGGTATATTTGTTTCGTTACAATGGGAACTTAACGGCGCCCCATTATGAATTACAAAACGCCATCGTACAAAAGTGTTACAAAAATTCAATAAATAGAAATCACCTACTCCATTCAACTCGTTCGTTTGATTTGCAAAATCAAGTCTCGATTATACGAATCGTACATACTGGTACATCGTGGGCTGCACGCTGTAAGGGGTGGTGAAGTAAATTTTGTACGTCGAAGGCGTGGACGAGCACGGGTATCCCCAGACGTAATTAGCAGCGTAATCACCGGGGTAACTGGCGGGATAAGTTTGCGGCACCAGGACGTATTGAGTGTTCGGTGAATAATTCGTATCGTAGACACCTGGAAGTTGATAAGGTTGCACCGCTGCCGGCACACCGGATGTCTGCGCCGTCGCTAAATTATCCGGTGTCCCGTCGTTGTACACGACGTAACTCGGGTCCGCGTCGGTGTAACTCTCCTCTAACTTATGGTCGTTGTTCTTAAGCGTCGCGTGCTGATGCGAGTATTTAACTACCTTCAGCGTTTGCAGTCCTCCGTGCTTCGTAGAGCCCACCAGCTTTAAATTGGTGCTCGTCCCGATTTCCTTGGGTACCTGCGAACCGACGTACTCGCGTGTCCATTATTTTGCGTCGATTAACCAATTCTTTGCCAATTACGAGATACCTCGTAGCAAGCGCATGCACCAAAACTGACGACTACGAGATATTACTTGGTAGTGTGCGCTACAATTTAACCCTTTGACTAGTATGGACGCATATATGCGCACAGTACAAGCCGTCGATATAGACTATGGGCGCACATATGCGCTCGGCGATGGCTTCGATCATTTACTGCTGTCTTACCATGTTTGTTCAGAAATTATTTTATCGTATTCGTGCAACACTCTCAGAAACAACATACCTTGTTGCTTATCAACAAGAAAAAATGAAATCTTGTTTATTTCGTCAGTTATTCACTAGATTCTGATTCTGATTCAGATTGCGTGAAAAAGTATTCAGTCCCCAGCGATAGCTATTGCAGACTGCACGCCGTTGACGCGAAACGTTTCGGATCAGAGTATTCAGCAGTCAAAGGGTTAAATTGATTACAAATGGCCATTTGAGTTAGGAATTTTATTCAGCGACGCCAACTACGAGATATCTCGTAGTGTTCTTTTTTTTTTCAAATTTCAGTAAATGCCATTTCAATACTATATCTGTAATTTAATATTATTAGATTTTGCTACATTTCGTGTTTTCTTTAAAATAAAATCTTGGCATCCAGGGCAAGACAGTCTAAATTTGTCTGGCAGTGAATGGGTTAAGGGGTTGCTTAACCCTTTCGTTACCGCGGACGACTCGTTTCGTGCTAATTGCACGTTTAAGTATACCCTATGGGTGATTGCGTTCACTTGTCAAAAATTTGTATTGCTTTATCGTTATGAAGTATTATAAATAAAATATAGTGGAACTAAAAATTTTCTAGATACCATGTTCGGTGTTCGGTAAAATAACTTCAGTAATTCTGAGCAATGATTAAAATTCTAAGAATGATTAATGATTTATGATTCTCGATTCTTATGATATATACTATCTATCTATACGTATAAAAAAAAAATATTCTGACTGACTGACTGATTCATCATCGCAGAACCTAAACTACATAAGTTAGAAACATGAAATTTGGACAATGGGTTCGTTTTATGACGTAGCTATCCACTAAGGAAGAATTTTTTGATATTCCACCCCTAAAGGGGTTAAATAGGGATTGAAAGGTTGTTCGAGAATCCACTGATTTTCCACTGACAAGCACTATAAAAATGAGCAAGTATTTAACTTTCTGGTTAAAATTAAAATTAAGGGCTTGCAAAATTGGACATCTCTTGAAAACAGTTAAAATTGAAATCAAAGCACTTCCGCGCGGGCAACAACAGCTAGTAGTAGAATAATTCTTTTGGAAGCTCGTTATGTTTATTCCATCGTAAAAATAAGACTCTTACCGTGGGAGTATGGTATTTAATGTACTGCTTCGACGTGATTGAACTCGGTGCTGATTGAACGGAAACAGAGATCGGTCTGGAATCAGCGTAGTTCCTCTGGTCAGAAATTTGCTCTTGTTGCTGCTGCTTAGGGGCAGATTGTTGCAACAGCATCGCGTGTTGAAGGTTCTCCAGTTTCACGCGAGGAATCGAGGTTTTCACAGGGGTCGCGGATTGTTGTTGCATCGCTATTCGACTACGGGTCGCCTCTCGAGAGTTCACTTGGGAATGCGTTTGCTGGTCCGCGATCTCCTGCTGCTGCGGGTTCGAAGTTATGTCCAATTCGGCTGGATTGTATTGTTGGTACATGGGGTACATGTTCGCTGGATTCAAGCCTAACAGAGTACCAGTGGTCGCGCTTTGACGTGTGTTCACTCGTTTCTCTGTTAAAACAATCAAAAACGATACCCAATATTTTTATCTAAGAAAATATTATTCTACATCTACTGATAACATTCCGTGTTATCATTCGAATTGACATCTCACTATCTTAACGTTCAATTACTTTTCTGTTAACACTTCACCGACCGGGAGCCTATTAACATTTAGCTAATTCGAACACTGTCCATCGCGTATTCAGAATTGATTAAAAATTGTACTTTGGAAAAGCAGAAAATGCATTTGACGAACTGTAAACAACACTAGTTTCAGACTAACTACCAGCGAAAGTAAATAAAATCAATTGCAACACCCTTGTTGCGGAAAACCTGAGAGATCTCCCTATTCGGTTGGTTAAGTGTTAAAATTAACTTTTTATTCGACTAGACATTTATTTATTTTACTATGTTTTATTTCACTGTTCTACATTGCTATTTAAATTCACATTTCACCACCCTGGTGTTCACTTATCTTTTTATTAAACCAACGAAAAAAAACAAAGCTGAAAATTTTTGCTTGAAAAAGAAGCATTATTTCATTCTGCTATTTTATATCATTATTCAAACCGATATCTCACCGTCTTGGTTTTGCAAATCAACGACCGACAACGTGCCGTCGTTTAAGGACGGCTTCGTGGCCACATCATCTTTATCACGCTTATCCCTTTGCGCTGCAGCAACGAGTTCCTCGGTGTTGGACCTTCTATTTCTGTTATGTACTGGCTAAGGAGAACGATCGGTTAATTAACGTTGCCACCGTTTACCGAAACCGTCGTCACCGAATCAACGATGACTTCTTGGCACTCACCGTTGGCGAATATTGATAATACTGTGGTGATATCATGGTCGGTGGCCCCATGTAGCCATTTTTGGCAAGCAGTCGTCTGTAAGCGGCCTTTGACATTGGCCTCCCGTATGGTTGTTGTAGGAATGGAGACAATGCATAGGCAGGGATGTGATACGAGTCCGTGTACACCGGATGAAGCTCCAGATGGTAGCCTGGATCCATGTAGTCTTGTTCCTGTTGGTCTTCTTGCTCCAACGACGGAAGGGTCTCAGGAGGTTGTACTATGAGTGATTTTTGTTGTTGCTGTTGATGTTGCTGTTTTGTTAGATGCGATTCCGATGGTGTACGCGGTTGTCCGTATCCTGGCTGCACCAGTATGTCAGCCATCGCATGGCTTGTCAAAAGAACCATCAACACTGAAATCTGTAATAAAATATTATTGAGTATGGATATTATACTTTTCGATTTTTTATTAAATTTTTTAATGAAATTTTTATTTGCATTTCAACCGGTTTGCGTAATTATTATATGGTTTGTTATAAATAAATATTATAAATTATTATTAGATGTTATATTTCGTAATTTCAAAATATTTCAAACATCCAAAATCAATTTTAATTATTCGAAATCTGAATATTCAAATTTTGTTATAGTTATTGGTGCATCATTGGTGTATTTTTGTGATCTTGTTAGAATTTTGATTGGTGATTGGCGAAGTCTTACCGTTGCAAACTGCGCCATCGTTGTTCTTCCTCCGTTGATCGTTCGAAGGTTCGATCGGAACTGTCACATACGCGGGCTTTAAGGGCGCATAAATCAGTTCAGGAAGGTGCTGATGCCACACGTTTCGCGTTGTACGCACTTTTGTCAAGCCAGCGTATTACAAGCGTCGCTGAAATTTAGCTAATTCGTCTTTTCTGCTGTTTCTGGGTCACCGTTTTATGA
The DNA here is from genome assembly GCA_033822845.1 of Tetrapedia diversipes. Classification (NCBI taxonomy): domain Eukaryota; kingdom Metazoa; phylum Arthropoda; class Insecta; order Hymenoptera; family Apidae; genus Tetrapedia; species Tetrapedia diversipes. The sequence continues at coordinate 144,505 of JAOPTO010000845.1, forward strand.
AATTCTTACATTGCTCGTCATCGCTATACGCTCCGTGTCGGTTGTCCAGCAAAAAAAAAAGCGTCGTTCATTTCTAGAACCGTCGAAATACCATTTCCAGCTAGATCACGTCTCATTCGAATCCCAAAGCTTCCCGCCCCGTGATCGAGAATCGTTTCGAGGAGGAAAGTCTCGGCGCCGTACACCAGCAGTCGATAACGATTTCTCTCCCAACCCTTGCGTCCCGCTAAAATCGTTCACGCCCCGATCCTTGGGAAGCTGAATAACTCGAGAATTTCCAGAGGAATATAAAGTAGCTTGCCCCGCGTTAGAAACATCGAGTTCCAGCCCTTCTGCCTCAAATCTCTCGGTATCCTCGAACGATCCTGAAATCAGTCGCAGCGCCGTCATCTGGTCGTCGCATAATAACCGGTCTCGCGCAAATCCGTGTCATCGTTCCAATCTGCAAAACAGATTTCCCCGGCTCTCTAGTTGCGTGTTGTTTTCATTCATGAAGCGGCAGTGCTCGCGCCGTTTCACATCGTTCGAACGTTGTGAATCGGAGTTATCGAAAACAACTTGATACGCGGAAACGAACGCGCGCGAAATTTGTTCGAAGCAGGTTCGCGCGTGTGGGGAGGCGAAGAGTAGTTCAGTAGGAGAGAATGTTAGATCAACGCCCGAACGCGGTATAGTTCGCGGGACAATCAGGGCATGTCAGCAGGGCCGGCGGCCCCGAAGTGCAGCGGACTTGCAAGAGCAAGGATTCGCGCATTCCTTACGCGCGCATACCATTATTCAGTTTCGCAATACGACTCGCGGTATCGTTCGAACAGCAATTCCGGTGAATCAGATCGTGATAGGTTGAACCCGTACAATTACCCGGCTCTGTCTGTCTGATTACGATATCAAGCCGCTGGCACGCTGATAATATGTAGGCCTTGCATTAACGAAAGCTCGTCTCTAATTTCCGGAATGCTTAATGGGTCTGCTGGAATCGGAGACTATAGTGCAAGGAGACTTTCTACTGATTTTTGTATCTATACTTGAATTACGGAAAACTTTTCTGTTATTCGAGTAATATACTCTAAACCCTATTCACTGGAACTTTCTAAAACTGCTGAAGTCTTCAGCGACAGGAACTTTCGTTTATTAGGTCGTATTAAGTTTTTCCGTTTAAATTTTTTTCAAACTTAAATTAAATATTTTGGTGCAGGGTGTATTAAAACAACGATCAATCCTTGCACCGAAGTCTCGCGGTTATAGCCCGAATCTCCGTTCAACTATCATTTTTCGTCGACCAATTAAATTTCATGCGATAAGTCACTTGCTCGACGCAACAATAGGTCGAGGCTGTAATTGTCTGCTCTGGAAACTGTCCAGGTTGCGTATTCGGTACGTGATGCCGGCGGCGCACCTGACGCTGCGCGAGGAGGATGTGGTACGACTAACCTTGGAGTTCCTCCACAGCCGCGACCTTCACATCTCGCAGCTCTCGTTGGAACGGGAGACCGGCGTGATCAACGGCCAGTACAGCGACGACGTCCTGTTCCTACGTCAGCTGATCCTCGACGGGCAATGGGACGACGTGTTGGAGTTCATTCAGCCGTTGGAGGCGTTGCCGGACTTCGACATGCGAAAGTTCACCTACTCGATCCTCAGGCACAAGTACGTGGAGCTGCTGTGCATCAAATCGGAGGCGAACCTGATCGCAGCTGGGACGAACGGTAGCGTGGACAACGCGGTCGAGGAGGTGGTGAAGGTCCTCAGCGACCTGGAGAAGGTCGCGCCGTCCAAGGAGGAGTACAGCAACCTGTGCCTGTTGCTGACGCTGCCGCGACTTACGGACCATCTGCAGTACAAAGACTGGAACCCGAGCAACGCCAGGGTGCAGTGCTTCCGCGAGGTCCACCCGTTGGTGGAGAAGTTTCTGCCTGGCGACAGGAAGAGCAACGATCCCTCTAACCCGGTCACCACGGCGAAGAACGATCGGCTGCTGCAGCTGATCATCAAGGGCATTCTGTACGAGTCCTGCGTGAACTACTGCCAGGCCAAAGCGACTACCAGACCGGGCACGAAGGAAAGCGACCAGGTAATTGTGTTCAACTATGCGTATATGCTTCTGAAACTGTTTACACTTTACCGACCGGGAGCCTATTAACCCGGCTTTTTGCATGCTTATTATGGATTTTGAAGCACACAAAATTTTTTGACACTGATATGTTGTGTTTAATACTACTTATAATACGTAAAAATACGACATTTTCTAACATATGATATTTTGCAAAACTTGCGAATGTCCCTGCTACAAGGGAGACAATGACTTCTACAACGATTTGCGAATATCCCTGCTGCGGAGACATCGACAGCAAAGGGTTAATTAGATGAAGAAAATATCGTTTAATAATAAAATCATTAGCGATGCATCCACGACGAAATGAGCCGGTCAGGTGTGCATATGTTGAACCACTAACGGTCGGTAAAGTGTTAACAGTGGAAGCATCGGAGTGATTCAGAATGACCGATTCGTAATTCTTCACGGAAGTTTCGTAGGTTTATTGTGACGCGTATTTTTGACAAGCGAAAAGTATAAATACAAATTTGTTCCTTTTATATTAAGCGTCCTTCTTTTAAATATAATTTTCTATTCGATCTTTTTCATGCGAATAAGTACACTTCAGTACTTTCAGTGTTAAGCTTCGACGTTGCCTCTTTTCCAATCGATATTCACATCGTCGAACTCTATCTTTCAACGGTAAAAAAAAAAAGTAGCAAACAAAATGCTGCATCGCCTCGCTGCGTTAACCATTAACAGATTAATCGATAGCTCTGCTTCTCTGCGTTCTTTGTTTAACCCCGAAGGTTGTTCCAAGTAACATTCACGCTTGAACTTGGAGTGGGTTGCCGTATGGAGCGAACTTTAGGATGTTAATTACATTTGTCGAATTAAATTCATCGCAGGTGGAAATGAATTTCTCCAGACTGTTAGACGGCTCGGTTGGGTTCAGTAATTCCGACTTAAGCCTATTTTCTTGGCTGCAAAGTATCCCGCCGGAAACGTTCGCGGTGCCGTTCACCCGGCGAACGTTAAACGTGGACGTGGAACGGCTCGAGAGACCATCGTTGGAGACCTCCTGGACGGAGCACATGTTGATCACCCCCATAAAGCCGAAAACGTTCCCGCACAGCGCGATGCCGTTCACGAGGCCGCGATCCGCCGCCGACATGATGTCCCGCAGTCTGGTGCCGGCTCTGGAAGCCGGACTCGGGCCAAGGAGTCCAGGGCTGAAGAACACTCCTATACCATCAGCGGCGCTAATGGCACTGTCCACCGGCGACATAAACCCGATGTCGAGGTCGTCGTTCGCGAGCTTCCATCTGACCGGCTTCAAGAACAACAAGCTGATGAACACCAGCGTGGACAGGCTGTTCGAGAACGAGGGCGACGTCTTCCTTAGCTCGAGCTACGCCGAGTTCCAACAGCTGCCTTCCATACAAGAGACAACGACCAACAGTCAGCCGAAAGCGCCGCCCAGGACGAGGGCGCAATCGAAAAGTCCCGAAGGTACGTTAATTTTTCTTTATGCAAGCGTATCGTGGAATTTTATAATTGAACCAGCTGTTGCCTGGAAGTACTTACGGATGATGAGTATCGAAAAAATTTCATACGCGTAGAATCACCAATTTTGCAAGGCATAAGCTTTAGTTTTAACCAGAAAGTTAAATACTTGTTAATTTTTGTAGTGCTTGCTTCAAAATTTCTTTATTTCTAACCGAAAAGCTAAATACCTGTTTTCATAATTCTTGCTTCAGGATCAGTGAATTTTCAAACAACCTTTCAACCCCTATTTAGCCCCCTTAGGGATGAAAGTCAGTCAGTTAGGACATGTCTTTTTATATAGATAATTGTAAGAATATGGAAAATATCCCAAGTAGTGACGCACACCTTACACTGTTTACATCTGTATTTAAGTTTCATGATCATTAGCTGTGCTTATGAAGTTTTAAATTTGCATACAAATTTGAAAAATCGTGTACGGGCTAGATCGATGAAAATTTTAATAACTTTGCGAGTCGCTGCTTTTACATGGAATTAGGTTTGTTTGTAAAATTTTCCGATTGCTTTCGTAGCTTTGAATATATTGAAAATATCCTTGCGATGTCCACGTTGGTCACGTTTGCGTGTACCTCTGGTTACAGCTATCAAAGCTGATCCTTCTGCAGCCTCCACGCCGGAGCGTAGAGTCGCAGGCAGAGAATCCCCCGCGCCGTCGACGGCCAGAAGTTCCAGAAGAGACTCCCTGGCGGAAAAGCCGACCGGAGTCGCGGCCAAGATCACAGAACCAACTGCGATCCCTGTTCGAGCTTCTCTAGGCGGAGAACAACTCGAGCAGAGTTACAACGGCGACCTGTTCAAAGAATACCAAAAGCAGAAGCAGAGGCTGCAGGAGAAGTTCCAGCAAAGGGAAAAGGAGTGGGACGATTTGGTCAGACAACTATCGACTCCCATATCTCCTCAGGTGGTCGACAATAGACTTCAAGGAGATGGGTAAGTGGACATTTTGTCGCTATTACTGGTACATCTTTCACAGGGTTAATATTGTCTCTATGTAACTCGGTGATTCTTAACGCTATAACCACCAAGACCGGTCAAAACGACCAATTGGTAATTTTTCATGAAAACTTTGGAAATTTATTGTGATATTTACTGTAATCATTACGGTTTGTTTCCCTTGTGTTAGATACTTTTTAAATATGATTTTCAATTTGATTTCTTCGTCACAAATAAGTATACCCTAACCCGCCGATAGTTAGAGGGTTAACCAATGTCCCGAGAAATTGTAAAATATTACAAAAAGCTTCGTGAAAAGTGGGTGTGATTCATTAGAAGTCTACAGATTTATGAGTAAAAGATAAGCATATTATATTTATTTCTGTTTTGACTGATTTACGACCTTAAAGAGTTTAGTGTTCCATAAATCTCTTACGATCAAAAGTTCGAAAAGGTTAAGAATCACCGATGCAATTGATGCTCTTTTACGAAGAACCGTATCGGTGAATGATCAAAAAACAATAGAACTCAATAGATGTTCAATGGTTGGAACGTTGACAATCGTCGACAGAGTGCAATCACAGGAAAGTGGTAGTTTAGAACGTTTGGCTCGGTTCCCAACGGAGTTACTCGAGCGACATAGTCCAGACAAATACTGTTGTTTTCCGTGTGGTGGCTCGCGGCTCCACGGAGCGTATTCAGTCGAGTCCAGCGGTAGTTGGCTACATTCTCTAACAGATGGCAGCAAGGGAATGTCTTTGTCACGCTTATTATGGTATACCGGTGGCACGGGCCGAGAATAGCTCGTTCGGTCTAGACGCCAGCGTGTGGCGCCGATCGAAATAGCGATTCCCAAACAGGAAACGTTCGAAAGAAAGTGGAATTATTTCGACTCGGCTTGACAGTGACCTTTGGCGCTCGTTCTTTGTCCGAGCTTCGATTTCAAATATAACCGTACACTACCGCAACGGGAGAATTTGTAGAACTGTGAGCCTTTGAAGAATCTTTAAAAAAAAGCAAAGTATCGATCTGATTCATTTCGAACAAATACTTTGATTTAAATTAAGCGAATATTCTGCACAAGATTAACGGTCTTAAATGTGTTGAGCGTTCTTAAAAAGACATTCGTTAAAAAAAAGTATTTATTTCGTTTCTTTGGCGCTGAATTTATACTATTTGAATTTTACCGAAAAAGAACTTATTCGGAACGAACTCTTTTAGAAATTATCGGCCATGTAGCGTGTATGGTTTATTTTCTCACAAGTATGTACAGAGATACGAAGGTCAAGGAAAACCTAACATCTTATAGAAATTTGTGTTCTACGATCTGAAATACCGATCGCGCAAAAAATCGGACGGTTTGTTGTGCCCTCTACGGCTTACAGTAGCTACTTTAGGAATTATATTCAATTCAAGGAGCTTCTTTTCATATTTGACCTTGAGATTCAAACCTTCTTTCTCAATGTTTGACCTTGAAAGCTAATAAAACCGAGAACTCCATTTTTTACGCACGATTTAATGCAATGTTTGATCTGCCAAGTTGTCCATCTTTAGTTTCGATCTGCGGCCATTTCACGTTTCACTACCGTGTTTCTTGTGTAATTGTAGGGTACCGTTTCATATTTGTATTTCTATCTAATTTTACCCAAAGCGGAATGTTCGAATGTTATCCCTAAGCCGAATCGATAACGTCGAGGTTGACACTAATTGTAAAATGGCCCGAGGAACTTACAGGTCCTTAAATTGTTGGTGCAAAAAAATTTATTGGATCTCAGATCTCTCTTATACCTCGTCGCCTGTGGTACAGAGGCAGCTCCGCTGCAGACAAATCAGCAGCGGCGGGAAGTAATCCCTCGTGAGCGTCTTGCGCATTCCTTTTCGCGAACGAATAAACGGTCCCAACTGCGTCCTCGTAAATGTCGTGTAACGTGCTAAAATTACCACCGCCCCGAGATGTCAAGTGCAATGTATCTTTTCTGCGAACGCGTTATCGATCATACCCGGCGATAACTGGAACATTGTTCAAACGTCAAGCTCGCGAACTTTCGTTCTAACCAATCCACTTTCTTTTTACGCAAGCAACGGTATTCAATTTGTACTTTTACGCACTTCTTTTTTCGCCTTTTTACATACTCGAGCGTAATCGAAAAAGATGATGTTCTGCCTCTGCCTCTGTTTTACCGACGGACGACGTGTTTGTTGCCTTACGTGTGAGAAAGCGCAATTTCCTACATCTTTTGTGTTACGTTTTCCAATCATTTTACGCGGTTCCCTAACCTAAATAACCTTCGATAACGTCGACGCGAAAGAGGTGGCAAAGAGGTGGTATCGGTGCGTCAACAAAATGAAAGTGGAATTCGTGCACGGTTCATTGGCACCGACCGTTGACATTGTTCCGAGTCCGGATACCGGATGTATGAGAATAGTACGTGTACGTTGTCACGGGGAAATCGTGACCGTGCCGGCTTCGTCATTGGCTGGGCCCCTTCGGCCATTCCCGCTTCATGGTTTCGTTCTGCATATTTATGGTCTCATTGTTTCATTCATGTACAGTGGTCCCTCATAAAACCGCAGATGAACGTGTAAAATTTTTGGTACGCGCCATATTGTCTAGACATTTCTTTTTCCTTTTTGATTTCCAGACAGCCGTTGAAGAATCTTCTTTTATTAGAAATGGGGTTTGATAGTATCGAACAAACTAAGCTTTTATTTGCAATACTTTAATTTATTATATTATATAACACGAGGAAGATGCAACTCTGACCGAACTTTACCAGCTTTGTCATGAAACTGGCAAATGGAGTGGTCGAAATTTCTACGACCCTGTCTAACAATAAGTCCTTTAGCCCCTTTGTTCTATATCTTAACGTTTTCGTACTTTCTAAATTGCCAGATGTAGCTTGGGTTTTTAAAAGAAACCCTTCAGAAATTACGTTAAGAGAAGGCCGGTTTTCGGTTAATTTTTACTTCGTAACATTTCTGTATTCAAATTTCAACATTTTTGATAAACATTTTGCAAGTTATTTCTATATCGCAAAAAATGAACCCGTTTAGCCGATTTCATCGATTCCTTATTTTCATGGTAATTCATTGAAATCAAATGCGACCGGATGCAACGAAACAGTTTGAGGGGCATCGGTATGGAATTCGTTTAAGTGAAATTAAATGCAGATGGACCGAAATACCAAACACCGGTGGTGTCGGATGAGCATGCAAAATGCTAATTATTCTGCACCATTGGTGTTCAAAGTTTAACCGATTCCAGAGGCGACACTGTAATGGCTGCCACGTGACGAATTCACGGTAGTCGGACTGCAGTTCTCACATGTGTGCAAACGATGTCGGATTGCATAAGGCTCAAAGATAAACAAAGAACAATAAATATTGCTACTGAGTATTTGTTCAATGACCCTTTGCGCTGGAAAGGCAATTCTCGGTAATTAAATAATACCGCCAAACACAAGTTATACATTACTTATTTAAATTAAACCAATTTTAACGTATGCAAATCCTGGCACCGTTTAATTTCAATACTCTGCACTTGGAAGTTTTCGAAGATGAAGAATCGTGTTTCGAGTGCAAAGGATTAACGGCCGATTGTTGAAGGAAAATAAAAATTTTCAAGTTGCAGAAATTTAAATTATTTTTTATTATTATTACAATTTTATTTTATTGTAATTATTAAATCGTTTAATATACATTTTATTGTACAAAACTCTTTCTGATCTCTGCTTTTGTACTGTTTTCCTCTGTGCGCTATTATTAGACATTAATGGAGGTAATCTCGAGGTTTAGTGTCACGATGATAACTCGAAACTACTCTTATCTGCGATATCTCGCGGACGTTCGATTGGAAGAGACGCACAATCGAGGGATCGTATTCTCGGGTGGTCTAACCTTGTCATTCTGAGACGTCCGAGTGACTCAACCACCGAGAGGGATCGGATCGATTAACGTATCCGCGAGTAGATTAATTCTGAATGCCTGTAAAGAACAACGAAACATAATTCTGCAATTAAACGAACCTTATCAAACACGTGAAAGATATATATTTTCTTAACCTTCGCTCGTGTGATATTTATTCTAGACCCACACAATTGAATTTTCAACTATCGTTTCAAAAATAACAGTGACGTTAAATAAAACGATTTCGAGTATACTTTGAATATTGTAGAATACGTTCAGCTAATAAAGAAGTTAACGAATGAAGTGGCATCTCAGATTAAAGATACCGTTCTTCAAAGTCAACTCGGGTCGTTTCGTTCTAAAATAACGACCGAGGGTTAACCCTTTGCACTTATGGTGGTCAAATGTTGGCACTTTTACAAATTTCCAAACTGCAAACACTCTTGTTTGAAGGTTTCATTGTTATTCGTCTAAATTAAATAGAGTTTGGTATATAAGTGAATTCTGGTGCCGTTTAATTTCAATACTCTACACTTGAAGATTCTCGAAGACGAGAAATCGCGTTTCGAGGGAAAAGGGTTAACTTTGATGGTTAAGAGCGGGTGGAAAAAGGAACACGAAGAGAAAAATAATACAAGTACCATGTATTAAAGTGAAATTAAAACGAGTGGATGGTTTTCAATGGCACTTTGTTTCGTTGCACGTTCGTAGACGCGCTAACGAGACCGGTTAGCGACCGCGTTAACACGTCCACGGCGTAAATCGAGGAATTAGTGCGGGCCAAAAGAGTTTCGAGTGTTTGGTACTTCGTTAACCGCAAAATACGAGCGCGTTTAAACAGCGAAATTTACGTTTCTCGAACGCTGAGGTAAGGGGCTTATGTTGCGGGAGAGAGTCCTTGATCCTTCAGCAGGTTCAACAAACGGGGTCACTCTCAATGATTCATTGCGCTTGATTCCTTCCAGCGAATCCCTTTAAATGGCCACACGTTATTACACGCTTTCGAGTTGCAAGAAAATCTTCTTCGCTCGTGTTCCGCGAAACTGTGCTATTACCAACCGTCATTCCTAATTCTTACGCGAAAAAGCGCATCAAATGTTGTAGCAGAGGTGATTATGAAAGGGGTTTAACTCTTTGAGGCACAGGATTTCAGAGAATAAATAGACCCATGTTGCAACAGGAATTTTGTTGTGTTTTAAATTAAACAAACTTATACTAACCTGTATTGACATGTTGAAACTTGCCAACACAAGCGAATATATTTATAACATTTTTTTTATGGTATTAACAACTGTTTTACACAAATGAAAATGCTCCACCATGTATTACCGTGCATCAAAAAGGTGGGACATTTTTAATCCCACCATGCTCCAAAGAGTTAAGTTAATTAAAAAAAAAAATAAGGTCATTTCGTCGATTAAGTTGCATAGAAATAAGCTAGATTAGAAAAGATGAAAATTTTTGTAAATTTTAGAAAAGTTGCTTTGATTCGGATCACGTTCATGATCACCATACGACAGATTGGTTGATCCGAAAAATTTCAGCGAATTTCCTATAAATACAGTAGCGGACAAAAGTTTAACACGACAAGACAATGGTAAAACATAATTTTATGGTTCGCAAATAATGTTTATCCGTTCATTTTTGTCGTCATTATGATAGAACACTATTTATTGATTAGCATAGGATACAAATTTTATTTACACTGTTATCTTTCATTTATTAATTTATAATTTATTAATTTTCTTCATTTATTAATTTATAATTTATTAATTTATAATTTATTAATTTTCTTCATTTATTAATTTATAATTTATTAATTTTCTTCATTTATTAATTTATAATTTATTAATTTTCTTCATTTATTAATTTATAATTTATTAATTTTCTTCTATCCTTTGGTCTTGAACTTTTGTCCGTTACTGTAAATTTTGAGAAAAAAGTCTGAGAATATCTTACAGCTTTCGAAAAAAATTATTTCTACGATAATCGAAGACTGAAGAGGAAAAAATTACGCGTAACGTTTCGGTGTTCCGAATCTGACGAAGTGTCGGAGTAACGAATACGCTTGACGCTGCCATGTTTGACTGCTTTACTAAGTAACGTGGCAAGGGGTTAACTTCTCCCGAAACGCACAAATTATGCAGGACAAGCGAAACGGCCAGCGCGTACAATTCTTGCGGTCGGATCCGCTGAAGCGATCGCGGGGGGATCGGTTAGGCACGCCGGAAGACGGATTTAGCGTGGAAAGATGAAATTTGCGAACGTCTCGGACGCGCGTTCTCGATTCGTTCGAGCTGTCGAGCGGTCAGCTATGATTGTCACGGGCGTTGCTTTCTCCGCGAAGATCGACGACGAATGCCAGTCATTCGAGGATTTTCTTGGCTCTCGGCACCCGCGTTTTCTCGACTTTCAACTTTGGCGCCAACGGGGGGACCAAAATGGCGCCTACAGTAGCTAGAAACCTATAATTTCGTGGGCGAACCTTTTCTATCAGATTCTACGTTTTATTTCTATAATATACAGAACTTTTGTCGTAAAGCAACTAAAATAACACGTTTAAAGTCTTTTATGTCTGTGAAAAAATTTTTTGATATAGGTAAATAAACAATGATCTATGTTATGAAGTTGATTTCACTCTCCAATAGATATATCACTGTATAGTTTGGGCAAATATGATAACAAAATGCAAATTGCAGATTTTCAGCATTGAAAAGTTTTAGCTAGTGCATTATGCGCAATCTTTCTTAAAGCTACCGCACTTTTGTACCGCAAAATAACTGCAAACTTCTTTAACTTCTTTCGAGCATGCAAATTATATAGCTTCGAACTGCACACTTGGATATGTCTAGTGAGCGTTTGCAAAACTTTTAGCGTGTCCTGATGCTCAAAGAGTCCCGGCGCAACATTCGGTAGTCTAAGAAGCCACTATATGCCACTATGATTCAATATATTGAGTTGTCCGGAAAATTCGTGCCGATTTTGAAAGAAGATTAAAGTGCAGCGGATTTAAATTTTACGATACATTTATTAAATTATACAGGTGCCATTCCTTTATACAACCTTTCTCCATCTTTCAGACAACTTAAAAATTCCGTCCTTCCAAAATCTCTCAGGTACGAAATATTTTTCTACGTGATTTTTTATTTCGTCGAAGGAATTAAAGTTTCTTCCATTAAGGGAATTTTGTAATGATCGAAAAAGGTACCATAAATAGCGCGTATCTCGTTTTCCGTTTTTGTGTCATTTTTGCCTTTCCGGCGGAAGAAAAGTATTAAATACCTAAAATGCACTTTGTTTTCTTCCATATTCAAAGGCGTATAAAACTGACAAAAATTAACGTATCGTATCCAAATTTTGTTTCAAATATGCCTGAAGTATTGTCTTGTACGATATGTACACATATTATTTGTTCTCAGTCATTCTAACGTACTTCAAGTCTGTCCTTATGCCACCTATCAAAAATCGGCACGAATTTTCCGGGCAACTCAATACTTGTCTCGAATCCTATCAGAATGCAAATGCTACGATATGCAAATGCAACGGCGTGCAAACACTTTTTGCAGCCACTGTACTTACACGTCCACCTACTTGCGCGTGCCGCGGCGAGACGCAACGCGTAATTGGCACGCGTTGACCGGCCGAGATTGGTCACAGACGTGGCTTTGTTCAAAGCTGGCTGGCTGGCTGCTGTTGCCGATCAAAACAGAGGGAATCGCGGAATGAGCGTCCGTCTCGAATTAAGGCGCTTCGTTAGCATCGAAGAATAGCAGGTGTTGTGAACGCCGCCGCCTCTACGTGGAAAAGTACATCGGGAGTAGGTTAGTTCTCGGTTTGGTTCAAGGTGAACCGATTGCAGGTGCAATCCTCGTTCGTGACGGGACGGGGGTGTTCCAGTCTTTCGTAACAGTTTGTTTTAAATTATGTCGTGCCGTTGTGAAATTGTGCTCCGCAAAGATGGAGGTTCACTCCGTTAGTTAGGAAGGACGAATTAATTTGTCGATCGGATTGTTGAACGTACGCTAAAGTTTTGTTCTTTACAGAAAATTATTTCACAGTGAAATGCGATTGCCCGTCGTCCGCTTGGGTATTTATGAAATTTACACGAAAGCGTGCATTTGAAACACGCGATTGAAACGAAGCGAAATATTTCGAATTTGCAGGCTTTGTATTATATATATATATATGAATAAAGGAAAAGTAAAAAGAAGATTAAAGCTTTCGAATGCACTTAATAACGAAGCAATTAATTCGGAGTTAATTTTAAAGCTTTAGTTCTCTCTCTCTCTCTCTATCTGGGTACAACTCAGTTTTCAGATTAGAGAGAGAAACGATTGCCCGTGAAGCTATCTCTTTTCAGAAGCAAATGTATTTCCGTTTCCAAGGGATTAACCGAATAACTGAACAATTTCGAATCGCAGAATAGGTTTGGATAAAAGGAAACGAATGTTTGTTGTAAAAACGTGTGTTCTTCGCTGGAATTCTACGAGACGAGAAAACGACACAGAAGAACGGCGAACGATCCTTTTTTGAAAGAATCGCGACAAGGAACATCTGGTAGGCATGGTGGCCCGTGAAACGAGAGGACAACCGATCTGGCACGGTTATATCTCGCGTTCGAAACGACACGCGTTTCCACTCTCTGCGCACGAGACACAGTGAATTTCACAACAGGTTGAGAACGCGGCGCCGTACTTTCCGTCGTACACACCAACGTGCGAATTCCTATAAACTATGAAACGTCACCGCGTTCAAGAACAAATTCTTTGCTTTCCTTCCCTGAGTCATGCTCTTGAGACGATTATTATTTTCTTTGTTTCCTTTAACCTCATTCAATCTTAAGGCCCGATGCAGACGAGCGACATTTTGCCGCACGATTGTACTACAGGGTGCTGATAAGTTGGCGGGCCTAAGAAATGCGGGTTTAATTGGTTGTAGCCTGTGTAGTCCCACTTTTCTGAGTGCAATCATAAAAAATAGGCTACACATATTTTCGTTATTTACTGAAACAAATAAAACTCGACGAATTGGATCGTATCGCATCGCATGACGAAAACAATTGGGTGGTTCGATTCAAGTACATCCCTCTTGCCCCCTTGCATTACCCGTTCGCTACGATATATGTCTTCTTCGTTTCTAATTGAAAGGAAAAATATTGTAAAGAAAAACGTACGACCGCGCGTCGAAAGGTTGCTCGCAAAAACTAGCCCAACAGAAATCAATTGAAAATGGCAAGTTTTTAAGTTGCATAACGGTCTCGTTTCCATCGAACCTCCCTTCCGTCTAAATCGATCGGCGAAACGGCCACGTTTCTGGGAATACTCGCTTCTGCAACTTTCCATTCATCGGTGCGTGCATGCGTGCGCGCTGCGAGCGCACAGCTGATCGCGGAGCAGGGCCCCGGGAATCAAAGCAGCCTCTGATAGGTCGCGATACGCTTTGTTATTACGAGCGTGGAGTCGGTCGACGGAGCCAGTCGAGTCTAATGCCGCTTGCCGGCGAAATCGTAGAGCCACCTCTCCCGACCGGGCTCCCTCCGATACTCCACGTCGGGCTTCCTCCGCAGCAGCATCGTTCCCCGGCTGTACTACGCGACACGCGTTGGTTCACGGGCGCTCAACGACGTGACGGGTGGTGGTGGTTCGTGTGACGATCTCGACATTCCGTTTGGCCCTCGATCACGCTCCCTAAATAAGACACGAGCACTTCGAATTCCGTGACTTCCGACGCGGTCAAATTCGCACCGAAAGTTCGTCTAAATTGTGGTGCAGTTGGTGGTTCGTTTTCGTGTAAGAGCGACGGCGACGTTGTTTCTCGTATCGTTGCCGATGAAAGATCGGCAAGGGGATCGGCAAGAAATCGGCAAGAGATCGGTAAAAGATCGGTTCGTGACGAGGGTGCGAGTTCAACGTGGAAGTTCGGCGGATAGTTGTGACCGTGTGCCGGGTGGACATTTGACGGACGATGATCTATCACAAGCCGACGATACCGAGGTTTCGGATCGCCGAGCGCGTCAGCGTGGCTCCGAACAATCGGCCGATTTACACGAAACAGAGCAGCCAGAGTAGCACGTGCAGCCTGAGGAGCGCCGGTTCTACGCCGCCCTGTGTCAATCGGTATTCGTGAAAATTATTTTTGAACAGAATTCGAGGCTCCGTATCCGAGGCTGCGATTATCTGAACATCTTTGCACCCGAATTTTCAAATAAGCTGTATTTATGTTAATAAGCCTAGGTGAATCGATTAAAGGGATAATGGATTTTTAAATATAGAAACAAATCATCAATTTTGTTGAATTTTGTTTGAATAAATATGCAGCGTAGTGAGGAAGACAGTGACTACTCTGTTTGTTTCGATAATTCTATTATTCGGCGACTTTTGTTTCCACGTCAGTTCGGATACGGGCTTCTCTGCTCTATTTAGTGGTGCGCGAGTTGTGTGTATTGAAAGAATGATTTAGAGATTTCCGTCGAATTTTTAAGTACATTCACTGTTTCGCGCGAGGAATTTGTATTATTCGAATCGGTGGATTTTCTTTGAAACGTATCACTGGCTCACTGTCGTTCATTTAGAATGCGACGCTGAATTATGAACAGTTTCCGGTCCCAACTTCCGTCGGACAATCGACATAACGCGCTTGTTGATTCATAGAATGATTACTGGGTCCGAAAATGAGGCGCTAAATCTTGTAGATCGAAAATATTTTTAGGTTTGTGTCAAAATATCGTGGTGTAATCGAACGAAGAGCCGAAAATCTAGAATCAGCACGATAGGAATCGTTTAACATGGACTTCGAAGATGTTTGTAATTTCTGCTCGGTTTGTTCGGGTGACTGTTGAAAAAACAGAGCGCGTATTGTTCTTTCTTCATCGTTCTGTAAGCACACAACGTTTGGTGTTTTGACAGTATGAAACCTTTCCAGAAAAACCTGTATAATTCTATAGAGATAAATAAACATTGTGGATTTTTGTACAGATTTGAGAAATTTAAACGAGATACGAAAAGAAGTGCATATCTTAGCAAAAGTACCTTCACGTTATAATATTTAGAAGTCTTCATAAAAAGTAGGACATTGCGCGAAAATTCATAGACTACCAATTAATTGGTAGTTATAGTCACTAAAATGTGACTGACAATCAGAAACGATCTGAGTAGCAATTTGTAACGCTAAATAGTTAAAGTAATAGTTAAATAATAGCAGTACCAGTAATAATTTTTGAAGCTTTTTCTACCAAATCTGCAAACACATTTGCGTTTCCCGCGGATCGAGAACAAAGCATTCGTTCGTTCGTCGTTGTAAAAGATGCGGGCTACCTTGTTTCCCATAAATCACGTCCTGCTTGAATAATGATCCGTGTCTCGGTTGACCTTTCTAGCCCCCATCGTCCCTTGTTGATGATGTTCCAAAGGAAATCTTGATTGCCTGTGACCCCCTAAACGTTTGCCAGCGCAGGTGTGTTTCGATGCCAAATAGCCACTCTGAACGGTGTGAAAATTTCGCGCGAACGGCATTTGTGACGAGCGTGTAATTTGTCGATTTCACGGTTACGGATGCTACTTCTATCTTCTGGTTTTTTTTCTTTAAGAAATCGACAAGCGATTACGTGTAACGCAAGATGATTACGAGAGGATTCGCGGCTGATCGTTTGCTGTGTTTTATGGTTACAGTATAAAGCAACCTTCGAGCAGTAAAGGACCTTCACCTGTTCACACGAGCACTCCTGCTCGATCTGGTATCCAGTCACCGAAGCCTACGATCAATGGATCAGAGCCTGTGGTGTAAGTGTTTCATTCTTTCTCTGTGTATACAGAAATTCTACTTGTAAGCGTATAATTATCGCGCATAGAACATAGCGAGGTGCGGTAGAATCTAGGAGAATATAGCGAGTGATGGAGTAGAATCGAGTATAAGGGTATATAATATAGTCTGGTGCAATATAGAGAAATATCATAGAATATAAGTAGAGTCAAGTATAAGGGTATATAATAGTCAGGTACAATATAGAGAAATATCATGGAATATAGTTGAGTATAGTGAATATAAATAGAATCAAGTATAAGGGTATATAATATAGTCTGGTACAATATAGAGAAATATCATGGAATACAAGTAGAGTCAAGTATAAGGGTATATAATAGTCAGGTACAATGTAGAGAAATATCATGGAATATAGTTGAGTATAGTGAATATAAATAGAGTCGAGTATAAGGGTATACAACAGAGTCTGGTGCAATATAGAGAAATATCATGGAATATAGTTGAGTATAGTGAATATAAATGGAGTCGAGTATAAAGGTATATAATAGTCAGGTACAATATAGAGAAATATCACGGAATATAGTTGAGTATAACGAATACAAGTAGAGTTTAGAGCAGTGTCGAAGTAATTCGTTAATTTTTAATTAGAAACGTTCTTCGCAGCAGACAGAACTCGGTGTTGGGCAATACTTACGACTCCAGAGTACAGGAGAGTCACTACGACGTCGTCAAGCCGATAAAGGTGAGTAAATAAAATCGCCTACGATTGTTACACTAAAAACCAACGAACGTAATCCATCGAACGCGTTGATCTCCGTTGATACTTTTACCGGTCCTCGTAAGCGTACGCGATTAATTTACGATCTGTGCAAACGAACGATAAAACAGGTCAGGTATTACACTGATCGAAGTAACAAGACAGATTCAAGTGTGACGCACATTGTCTAAGAACCTGAACGTTTACTATACTTCGCACGTTTATCTTGTTGCCGATAAGAATGTTTGCAAGCTCGTAAAACCGCAAACGAGCAATATCGCGACGTCTTAAACCTAGTTAGTCGTAACTCTGTTCCTCGCAACGGTCTGAATTTTCGGTTAGCCAACAGGTGATTAGCAAACGTAAGAAATGATTCCGCGGAATAGAAAGCATATTAATTTACAGGCTTGCAACAGGTTGTTGTTCCGCCACGCGTTTGCCGCAACACCGTATCGTCCGATCTGATAATCGGAAAGGAATCGAATTAACGTCCAGCTTTCTATCACTCTTGCCATAGACACTCGCGTACACCGGCGATCGGTTTATGGTCGAACTAGTAATGCACCGGAGAAACTGGCTTAACAGCAATTTCCACGAGCACTCGGAAACAGGGTTGTGTGACAAGTAAAAACCGCGGCTGGTTTCTTACCGATCACACCAACGTTTAATCGGTGATCGTGCTCCAAAACTTTCGTTACACGTAAAAGCGTTTTACTTTTTACGGTGTCCCACGTATATATATATATATGCTCATATTCCACTGACACCTTTCTATTCACGATTAAAAACCTGCCCTTACGTGGTTCGCCAGTTTGGGTGAAAGGAAGTAACAATACAGGTATATGAGTTTTACACTTCATTTTCGAATCTATGATCGAAACTTTATTTTCTATCCACGTCGAATCTTGTTGTATCGTATACAACACCCGAATGACCGCTCTGTTTTCGATCCTTCGTTCTATGTCCTCCCGAAAACAGGGAGCATCTCTAGGACGAAAGGAGAGGTTTGAGTCGCAGCGCCAATTTGAAAAAAAAAAGCAAGAGGTGAATTATATGCCCTTCGAACTATGTCGAACCTTTTTGACTCCGTGGGTCGAATTCTTAGGGACTGCAAAATATGCACCAAAAACTGTGTTTTAAAGTATCGATCGAGACAACATTGCAATCTGATGGCTAAAGTCTAATGTCCCCTCAAAGGAAACATCCGATCGCAAAGGCTTAAAAAGTTGAATTTTTAAAAATGTTCGAAAGTAGAAGGACGTAAAAAAATATGCACCAAAAACTGTGTTTTAAAGTATCGATCGAGACAACATTGTAGTCTGATGGCTAAAGTCTAATGTCCCCTGAGAGGGGATATCCGACCGGAAAGACTTAAAAAGTTGAATTTTTAAAAATGTTGGAAAGTAGAAGGACGTAAGAAAATATGCACCAAAAACTGTGTTTTAAAGTATCGATCGGGACAACATTGTAGTCTGATGGCTAAAATCTAATGTCCCCTGAGAGGGGATATCCGACCGGAAAGACTTAAAAAGTTGAATTTTTAAAAATGCGCGAAAGACGAGGGACGTAAGATAATATGCACCAAAAACTGTGTTTTAAAGTATCGATCGAGACAACATTGTAGTCTGATGGCTAAAGTCTGATGTACCCTGAGAGGGGACAGCCCAGTAGCCTCGAACTCACGATGTCTCCTCAAAGGAAACAGTCGATCGCAAAGGCTTAAAAAGTTGAATTTTTAAAAATGTGCGAAAGACAAGGGCGCCTGTACACAGCGTTCATAGCCCAGGTTGAATGGTTGTATGAGAACCCATATATATGCGTTCAGTGCTCAATTTGAATGGCTGTGTGAGAACCCATATATGCGTTCATAGCGCTCAAAGGGTTAAATTAATTAATTGGTGCTTGGTGAAAGCGTTCGGCCAGAAGTTTGAAAAAATCATAGCACCCAGGCGTATTCGAAGGAACCTCGTTTCTCGATCCTACGGGTCCGGCTCGGCTTCAATTCCCCTAATCATCGATCGGCCGATCGAGGAATTGCCAATTAGACGCTTTAATCGACGCAATTAGCCGTTGATCGCATAACTTGTCCCCCTCCGTTCGCCTCGGTCAACTATGTCGAATCCTTTTCCGGAAAATACGCGCCAGTGACGTAACCTGTGCGAGCGGTTACGCGTGCTGGATCAGCCTAAACGAGCATGATCTGTAACATGTTTCCGTTATGGAAGATCCACGCGGATAACGCGAGGTTTGCGTCATCCGATTTTGCATTTCAATGTGCTTCTTCCTCGTTGTCGTCGACGCGAAAACAAGGTGAAACAGCGAGGAATAATTGAACGGGGAAGAATGATAATCGACAAAATTCGCGGGACAATTATCGTGATCACGGACGGTGTCGAAGAGTGTGTTCGCTAAACTGTTTGAAGCTGTATGCAATCGTCGTAATAATTATTCGGTACTTGAATCTGTTCACAAGGTGTACATACTTAGGTATTATGTCATCGTTGGTTCAGCATGAGAAACTTCCTTCCGCTGGCATTACGAGCCTGACAAAAGTTCTGACATTTCAGTGCGACCTTTGTACGATTATGGTTAATTGATCGGAAAAAGATCTTTTCCTGTTTGATTTTTCTTCGATTAATCGTTACGTTGCTCCACATTTGAATCATTATTAGCTAACTTATTATTTATTCATTTGTTTGAATTTCGACGTTTCAATGTAACCTGTATGCTCAGTATTTCAACGTGAAAAGATTGGCTGGTTAACTTATATTACTTTCTCCGATTTTGTACGTTTCTTATCGCATGCCGTTTCGTCCATACCATAAGACATTCGAATTTGATTGTTTAAATTTACAAATTTTGTTAATACCTCTGATTAACCTTAATTACTGTATACTGTATCTTTACCGTAATTATTACATACTGTCCGATAAGCCATTCTAATTTAATTGCTTCGATTTACACCTCGTTAACACTTCCGGTTCGCCAAAGGGAGACGACTTTTCGTACCGGTTTTATCGGTATCTCAGAATTTCGTGTGCCAATCGTCACGGCACTCCGTCGATTAGTCATTCCATGGGTATAATCGCAATGTCAATAAGATTTCGATTATGCAACGCAAAGTATTTCGCAGAACTGCGGCAACGTCAGCCCCAGGTGCACCGAGAGTTGCCCATTCAGGAAAACGCTCATAGACACGACTCCGATTCGTCTTTATGGCCCCATGGTACGTGATCACCGGTGATGGCCAACAGCTGCTGGCACCGCGTTTGTATGTCCTCGCGCGTGCCAATAGGTCACGGCCTGTTTCGTCTGTTTCCAGTGGATAATCGCGGGCGAACCGGTTCATCGATCCATATTGGCACTCGAA
The DNA here is from genome assembly GCA_033822845.1 of Tetrapedia diversipes. NCBI lineage: Eukaryota > Metazoa > Arthropoda > Insecta > Hymenoptera > Apidae > Tetrapedia > Tetrapedia diversipes. Next base: position 164,827 of record JAOPTO010000845.1, read on the forward strand.
CTGGCGACGATCAAAGAATGCTTACTCGCGGTAAAGACGTCGAACTAAAAATGGTGTGAAAAAGATGCTTCCATGCAAGGAAAACGAATCTTTATTCGTGCTTTTCATTGGAGATACGGAAAATTTCAAGAAAGTGTGTCTGCACTTCTTTTGTGGACACACGAAAAGTTTCTAAATGTGCATTTTTGCATTCCAATCGGGGGTACGGAAAGCTTCGAAAGATGCATCACGGTCAATTTATGAAATTTCTGTGAAACGTTAGGAATTCGTTATTTATTGGGTTGGCAACTAAATGATTGCGGATTTTGTCGATAGATGGTTTTAGTATATTCTTTCGTTTTGTCAACATGTTCAAAGCACCCAACCTATATTATTTTCTTGTTGTTTGAACTTCCACCTTTAATTAGGAAATAAATTTTATCGATTATTTATTTAGGTTCGTTTTTATCCCAATTAAAAATATAGAAGAACAAAACGCGCGTTTCAGACATATTTTATCGTATTATTTCTTAAAAGGCATACAGGAAATTGTGTGGCGTATATGGGAATGAAGCTTTGAAAGGAAGGCTTTATTTATTTATTTCGTTCCATGCAGAACTACTTAAATGGTAAAATTTTTAGTTTCATTTAATTCAGTTTTTTGCTGGTAAATTTAGAAGTATTATGAACATGGAACAATGATACTGTCTGAAAGATGGCAAAAAATGGTCATCGACGAAAACGAACAATACCTAATTTAATAAAATAATATTTTCAAGTAAAAATTTTGAAATTTCATTCTTGTTTAAAATCTGCAATCACTTAGTTCCCAATCCAATAGATCAGTTTGGTAGTTGAAGCGTCAGATTCGCTTTTCAGCATCGAAGCCTTGCGACATCGATGGACTTGCGTGTCTCGCATACTTCACAGTAAACAAACCACGTGGCGTGGGTGTGAATCTGTATCAATTAAAAGCGCGACTACGAAGTAGTTCCTTTTTTTTCTTTTATTTTTTCAATCAATATTTTCTTAATTTTCCAAAATTTATCGTAGCTGTGGAAGTTCCAATTAAAATTTTGCAGCGGCATTTCTTTTATTACGTTTACTTATTGGGTATTTTGTTGTGATTAAAAAATGGAGTCATTCCAAAAAATACATACGAGGTATAATAACAAAAATAATAAGAATTTTTCTTGTTCAAAAAGCACTTATTTTACTCCTATGCTTCTTTCCTATGCATTAACACTATTCCTACGACGACCGGTCAAATGACCGTTTTCAAAATTTCGATTAGAATTTCATATATGCAACATAATTGAATCCCCTTTAAACTTCAGACTTGTCCTGAAGTATACGTATAATATTAATATAATTTTTCAATATTCACTTCTTTCTTAATTGTTTCTATTTTTAGAAAAATTTGTAGTCTGTCTTACGTGGTAATGTCGCGGTAGGAATAGGTATACGTGAAGTGTCGGTGGAAATAGTGTTAACCCTTTGCGGACGAGTGTCGGACATATCCGCCCAACTCTCGCGCTGTTGCTGGCGTTTGTCTGTCGTAAACGACACGTATAAGATACGCATGGGTATACTAGCCTAAGAAGTCAAGTTGGCCTAAATTTGTTTGTTTATGATTTGTTAGATTTTATGAAAAACTTATTTAAATACAGCTTTAGTTTTTATAACACAAATGCGCGACGTAACTATTTTCTTTATTGCTCCGTCCGCAAAGGGTTAAACCGTTCATGTTCTTTTACACTAATTACTGTACTAAACCCATTCTACAACCCACAATTATCTATAATTTAAGTAATGAACGGTTGAACGAATATTCAAAAATACTAAGATCTGACGTAAGCAGATATCGTTAAGAGAGCTCTTTTGTCTTCTGTAAATCTTCCTTTTGCAAAACGAACGTCTAACTGGCTGCATACGCCCCGTGGCAAGGTCCAATCGCCTACACTCGAAATTCTAATGCTCATTCCTGAAGCGTCGCTGGATTATGTTACGCGATGACGCAGGCAGAGGATGCAAATCTGTTGCATCGACGCTTCGTTGCCTCGTACAATTAGAAGACGCGTCTCCGAACGCGAACAAAAATGGCCGTTCCGTGTGGGCGGCCCGCGGTTTTCCTAGATTTTTGCCGAGCTTCAAACTTGGCGATGACTCTGTGACAAATTCCAGCTTCAATGTCCACGATTATCGCGTGACGCGATCCGCGAAGGGGAGCACTAATCCAGAGGGAATCAACATGCTGATTAAATTCGTCATAGCTCTGATTTAACGCTCGTAGCCGTTCGACGATTTAATCACGAGGAATTATTGGTTATTGTTGGAAAATTCAGGATTATTCGAGTAGTTTCGCTAGAGGATCCATATCTGATAGTAGGCAAATAAAATAAATACCGTATTACATACACGCAATATATAAGACGCACCCTAAATATTTCAAGCTAGAAATAAAAAAATTCCTGAATTAAGTATTTTTATTATAAAGTGTAGAATATACAAAAATATGTGTATACCTAAAGAACTAAAAAATGTATTTTATATATTTTATTTATTTTTACACGTAAAAATGTGTGTCTTATATTCGATGTAATACGATAAATTATTCTTGATTTAAATTAATCTAATCTGCTAGGTAATATACTTGAATATTTTTTTATTTTCCTTATTCAGTAGTGGACAAAAGAAAACGTAGTTTTATGGTTTGTAAATGTACCTCGTCTGTGATATTATAATAACAATCTTATTACATAATATTTCATCCTCTGTATTGTGATCTGAATAAGATCACGTATAAGATGAAAGAAGAAGTCTTCGAAATAATCTTCGTATGAAAGTAACTTATAAAAGACCGTAGAGACGACGAAGATAGATATTGTGGTACCAATTTCATCGTTATGACTCTAACGTAAAATATAAGATACTTCATCAGATTTCCAAGCATCAAAGATTTGCAGACGAAACTCGGATTAATTTTAATTGATCAATGAACACAGTTGTTGCACGTTCGATCGCGAATACTAGAAGGAGCACGTGTCGTTATTAAGTTACCGCTTAGGTTCTTTTCGACACCCACACGACCGTCGATTCCAGTTCACCTTGACGGTCGAAGGTGTATATCACGGCTTCTGATTCGAGCAGGAAAAGGTGTAACCTTTCGGAAAAGTGACACGCCAGCAGGTGTCCAATTTCCAGCGGAACATGTAACAATTACGACTTATCATAGAACGTACCGCATTCCCCTTAGGAACAATCAGATACGTAGATCAAAAGTTAAAAACAAGCAAGTGAAACGTAATAAAAACAACTACTCGGACGATATGTCATTTTATTTGACCAAAATTTATTTTGCCATAACCGAAAAAAGACAGTTTGTTTTCCTCTTTTAATTCCATTTTATATCTGAACAATATCTATAGTAGCGGACAAAAGTTTAAGACGAGATGACAATGTAGAACATAGTTTTATGGTGTGCAAGTATTGCCTGTACGTTCATTTTCATTGTTATTATGGCAGAACACTATTTGATTAGTACAGAATGCAAATTTGATTTATCATGCTATTCCTTATAAATTAGTTGGTTTAATTTCGTTCACTCTTTGTGTGAGTAAATGTGTAGTAAGGAGTAAATGTATGTCTGACAATGAGTATAATAAATTCAGTTCATCGGAATGGGACATTAGTATTTTCTGGGACCATGAACGATGACGTTAAAACAAAGCTAGCTACAAAAATACACCAGTGTACTGTATGCGAACGATAAAATTTTCAGCGCTTAACGACCTCTTTGACTACTCAAACGGAAGCGTTTTTCAATCAAAACGAAAATTCAGAAATTAATTCGATCAACTCTCTATTTATAAATTACTTTCTGCTTTATTATTTTGGAATGCGATTGCCGTTTAACTTTTCACTTCTCCATATTTTACATTTTACTGACAGTTAATGTCTACCGATGGTTCAGTTATTGTATTGAAACAATTATTGATATTATAATTCCATAAATTATCGATTGGAGAAGTGGATTCTCCTGGAAGTAGCTGCTAGGTCTGTGGTAACCACTTTCGTTTTTATTGATCAGTGCGTTTATAGCGCATGCTGCGAATGCGTGCGACTACTAGCAATACTACACATGCATAAGTCGAGCGTGTATAGAACGTGGAATAGAGCTGCAGCTCCATCTCGTCGCGCGCATGAAAGCCTGTTTCCACGTATACCACGGTGCTCCATTAGCGGTTTTTGTTGGTTATGCAGGGATTAATTAAAAACGTCGGCGCGCGAAACCGTGAATGGGCTTACCGACGCGGAATTCTCGTAAATGAACCTCTGCTTTGTCCGGCTGATGCTTTTTTCACGTCTTCCTTTCTATTTATTTATACGGCTATCGCCGTTCGGTGCGGATAGTCGGATAGATAAGAGGAATGGTGTACTCTTAATTGAATTGTAAACAGTGGAAGACAAGCCGCGTACAACGTTGCTAACGTTGCTTTTTTTAAACGAGCAAGGAATTGTAAAAGGAATTAAATTGATGAACGAATAAATTAGCATACTTACATACGCGGTCGATACAATTATTTTTGAGGCATGATCCGGGATTGTACCGGGAAACGTGGAATAATGGGAATTCGCTGAAAGTTCTGGATGGGGAGCATCGAGTGCTAAACATTCTGCATAAATTCTTGCGTTTCAATGCTTGAATTTTATTGGAAATGGGGTTTAATATCACTAAATGAAATACACTCGTGTTTAAAATAGATTAATACTTTATTATATAACACGAGGAAGGTGCAACCCTGAGAGATCGAAATTCCTATGACCCTGTCCGAGTCTTTCAGCTCCTTCGTTCTGTTTCTTAACGTTTTCCTATTTTTTAAATTGTCAAACATGGCTTGGGTTCTTACAAGAAACCCTTCAGAAAGTACCTTAAGAGAAAGTTGGTTTTTTGTTTAATTTTTGCTTCGTAATATTTCTATATTCAATTTCTAACAAAAAAAGCTTGTTCTGCCTTGTTTATAAAGGCAAAGCCACAGTTAATCCAAAATTCTCGCGCCATGCACACGTCTGGTTATATTTTTTGGTTGCAATATTCTCGTCGGGTTCAAGCAAGCGTGACCCGAGCGAAACGATTAGTTTCGATTCGTTTGATCTTCACTTGCGTTAGCGAGGTTTACCGAACCTCTACTTGCGTTTTACCGTATCACCTAACGTTATTCTCGCATCAGACGTGCACTTCGCAAGATTTACGTCCCTTTTTGTACATTTTCAACGAGTTACGAGCGAACATAAATTTTTTCACCGCGCCGCCAACCTTTTTCTAGTCAATTTTTCGTGAATCTCGAACGAGTTACGGCCGACTGTAAATTTTGTTTCGAGTCGTTGCAAGCTATTTTCTGGTTACAACAGATTTCACAATTGTTCCAGGAATAAATGAAATGTGTTTTGAAAATGATAGTCACGCCGTTCTGGGTTTAAGAGAGTTTTCATGAAACAATCAACTACTAATGCTATATTTACCACAACTTGGCTCGATCGTGACTCACCGACGTTTTCGTTCCTAGTAATGGCCAATAAACATCTTTTTTTCCTTTCGTTCGTCCGCTAAAGGCGCACAGCCTTTCGTAGCCGGAATACCAACAGCCGGGCACAGAAAAATATACGAATGAGTTCATTGTCGTACGAAAAACTGCAGACCGATTTTTAAAGCCCTCGTAAATTCGTGTTCGAAATTAGACATTTCCAGAATTCGATGCGATCCCGATACAAACTGGCGAACGTTCAATGAAATTTACGAGTATGTTTTGAGCAAAGTCCAAGAATAGCCGTTAAACACAACGAGATCTATAACGTGATCGATAACACAAGGAAATCGAACGACCTTGCGATAAGAACACTGTATTATACATATTAATGCAACAAAGAACAATGCTTCAGAGATAAACGATGATAGTGTTATTCGTAATCGACTAGATTGAGGAGAATGAGATTATAAAGTTAGCTTGTAACATTATTTTTACTCTATTCTACGACCTTCAGTTTTAGCTGATTATTCAGTTACAGCGAAAAATACTATTATCTTTGACGATTCAATAACATTACTATACATGACAGAAGTTTAACATTTCGATTCCACTATTACATGCATTCGAACTACGGCAAATAAATGCAAACTCTGTATTTCTCGACTTTTTCAATGATTCTTATACTAAATTTCGTTGTCAGCTTAACAATCTTTTGTAATTATGTTTAACGCACTCTGTATATTTTTACCTCTGTAAATCAATGGGTTTGTAGCTCATGAATAAATAAATAAATAAATAAGGGACAGAAGATTTCCAATTTATTGTATAATATTTTACAAAATGTTAGAGCATCAATTTGACATAATTATTCGTACTATACTCGTTTACGATGTAACCAGTAATCTCACATAATGTAATTGTAAAAAGTAATCCAAGAACGTAAAAAAAAAACCAGCAACGCTCTCTGTAAATGGCACTACTGACACGAAACGCGATTTGTATAGACGGCGATCTCCGCAGAATCCGGTCTGACGGCAACACAAAGGACAAAACGCGTGGTTCCAATCGACTGGAACGTCGTTGTGCGATGCCGGTGGGAACGGAACGTGCGACGATGCTGTAACGCGCGAGCCTCGCAAAAGATAGGTCGTAAACAGAGGAAAGTAGAGCTCGGAACGCCGTGGCAACACTCCCGACCCGATTACGACTCGTGCTGACCCCCCAGGGTCGTGCACGGCGGCCGTGTTCACTCGCGGTTTTGCGCGACAAACCCATAAGGTTTGACCTAATATGGAGACTTGGACTTCACGAATGCCACCGGCCTGGTGGGGATCCGTATGGAGAGCTCCTTTGAGGCCTTCGGGTCTCTCTGCTCACGGAGTCCCCCCAGTACCTCACCGGACGTGTGTTACGCCGCACACGCGTTTCCATGTAACCGCGGTTACATTTCCGTTTCGCGCACCGCCCGTGGCCGTTCTCGACGGGAAGCGTACTTGCTGTTCTTCGCGGTTGGCCGGTCGGCGTGCTGTTCACCGTGTGCCATTTAAACGGAGAGCATCGTGCGACGGTGCCGAACTCGAATCGCTTCGAATCGGGATCGAAATTGGATACGATACGGATAAGAGAGATATAAATTGGTTGGTTATCGTTCGAGATCGATGCTTTTCACGAGGTACGGGAGCAACGCGTGAATACCGTTTGATCGACGGTAAAGTTTGGTTGTTTCACGCGGAGCTCACGCTATCGAGGCGTCGCTGGATCGTGTTATCTAGGGACTGGCGTGAGCGCAAGCGACCGGAAGGTAAACGTGCTCGATAGAAAGCGGCAGCTATGCGGTTGAACGGTGAAGTTCAGTGCAATTATCGAGTCCAGGGAAACTAGTAAAGAGTCGCAAGGTTCGGGAAACGATAAAACAGCCAGCTGTCAGATCGTTATATCTGTGTCGTTGAATCGATCGGAGAGTCTGACCGTCAACATGTCCGCGTCCGCCCATCAGCAGGCGGCGATACGCCGTTTGGAGGCCCTGTTCAGGGACGTGAAGTTGGAGCAACAACAGAATCATCCGGAGATAGTCAAGGTGGAGATCGACTCGAGCTGTTGCGATATCCATGGCAAGCACGCGAAGGAGAATTGCTGGAATCGCAGGGGTTCCGTCGGGAACGCGTATCAGACCAGGAGGGACTCGTTAAGTCGTCGAGACTACTCGGGATCGTCTCCGAGCAGAAGGGGTTCCCTGGGCCTGCCGATGTCTCCACCGAAGAAGGAGCTTCATCCCTCGGGATTCCCTAACACCTTGAGGAAGAACCCTCTGGGCTCCTCCATGAGCGCCATCAACCACACGAGGAAGGACCCCCATAACCCGCCCGCGTTAAGCGGTTCAGTCCTACGACGAGATCCCATAGGCAGGTCGATGGGATGCCTGAAGAAGGACACGATATCCAGCTACAATTCTCCGTTGAGACGCGATTACGTGGCCAAGTCCATGACGAGTCTTCAGAGACCGCCATCCAGACGAGAAACCAATCATTTGTCGAACCTTTTCGCGACTTCGCCGATTTCACAGGCATCCGGGCTAAGCTCGTCGAACAGCGATTTGAAAACGAGAAGCACGTCGAACCTGAAGAGCTGCCTGGCCGGATCCAGCGGGAACTTGAGGGGGAATTTGAACGTGACGCTGAGCTCGGACCTCGCGATGGGCTCCAATGGGAACTCGAAGAAAGACGGCAAGCTAGGCGCGTTGCTGTCTGGCAGAAGAGGATCCTACGACAGGAGAAGGCTCTCCACGGATTCGTTGGACAACACGAAGAGAAACTCGTGGGATCCGGGTCGCAGGGGCTCTTCCGGATCGTCCGGAGGATGGGACGATCCGATTTGGGAGGAGGGGACGTTCGATGGCGGAGTCGATCAGGTAAATTGTTTCAAATCTTCGGTACTAAGGTGCTAAGGTTAGGATTGAGAAGCTTTTGCGGGAAGAAGACATTGATTCAGAAATGTATTATTGTGATTGGAAACCTTGAAGAATTGTATTATTAGAACATTGTATTTAATAGTTGAATCGATGCAGTATATATTAATCAATGTATATTATTCGCGAAGTCTCGTGTTATCATAACAAGTGAGTTTCGTAACAGGCCGTCATTGGTGATTGTAAATTATATTTTTGATGTTGACATTTCATGCTAAGATACTCGTGGAAACATCAATAAGACGAATGACAGTTAGATTAACTTCTAAACCTGTGTGCTAGTGCTTCGTTCTGGATGTATCATACGTGACTTTGTATTCGATAATTGTTTATTTAGAGAGGTCTTAAATTGTATGGAAACTTATCGCATAAATATTGCATCTCAAATTTAGGATCTTTAAGTTTAGAATTGTCAAACGTAAAATTTCTGAATTTAGCAGTTTGAAATTTGGGATGCTAAGCTTAGAACTGTAAAATTTATAATTCTCAAATTTAAAATTCTCTAACTCAGAATTTTTAAACTTAAACTGAAATTCAAAACTTTCGTGTCTACGATTCTTAAACCTAAAATTGAAAAGTCTCTCAAACTCCAAACTTGAACATTTAACACGTAACAATTCCCAAAAATGTGATTCTCAAACTCAATATTGAAAAGATCTTAACTCGTTCGCTACCAACCATCGCATACCCTAAGAAGGGACATCCGACCGCAAAGGTTTAAAATGTTGAATTTTTAAAAATGTGCGAAAATCGAAGGGCGCCTGTAATGTTCACTGATATCAAGCAGAACCGAATTCCATCGCTGATAACACCCGTCAAAGGTCCTAGACCCGTGGAGCAGCAGATCGGAGTTTGATCGTCTTCGTTTCTCGCGAGGGACAAGGAAAGCCGTATTGGAACACGCAGCGGTGAAACGTACGGTGCTCGATTGTCGTTGCACGCGCGGACAGAATTTATCGTTCCTTGTTAGGAGGCCTATTCACTCGACCGTGGGAATGCCATTCGAGTGCAGGCACCTATGTAGGTGTCCACGGTTGAATTCGAAATTTATCGCGAGCGACCGCGTTCCTCGCGTCGCACAGTGATCCGAATCGCCCAAAACACGAACTAAATTCGAAACCTCGTTGAAAATCTACGAAATTTTAACCATAGATTCTTATATCGATGGACCAATTTTTACCACGCAAGCGAGTTGTTATAAGTCATTCAGAATTTTTTGAAGAGAGCTTTGAAAAACCAAGAAAAATGCAGGTTCTAGAATGATTACACTGTTCTTCTAAAATTTCATATTTTACGTCGTTATACCTTTATAGCGGTAGAAGTTAGGGCAAATTCGACTAGGTAATTTTAAAGAGTGTTCTTTCAGCTACAAGAATATGTATAACTTTTTGAAATATACATATTTTAACTTAACTCTTATCTTAAAATTTTGATATTGTTCACATTTTTTTCACGTTTTAAGGGCTCCAATGATCTTAAGATTATTGCTTTAAATAAGTTTTACTTGATACCAACCGAGAAGTAATTATGAGTCACATACGAGGCCAATATAATCATTTTGAAAAGAATTGAAATTCATATTAGACCTTCTCCATAAAAATGGATATCAAAATCAGATTCTACGGCTTAAAAACCTTATAAGACCACTCCTTTTACAGTGAATAATGTAAAAATAAAAATACTATGAATTTAGTTCGTATTTTTGGCGATTCAAACCACAGTGCATTGGAACGCGTTTTTCTGTTCATTCTCCTCCTCTTCCCTCCCCCCTACCCTTCAAAATACGGTGGACATTTCCTCGAACGAGCCGTCCCCCTGTGACACTTCAACAAACTTTCATCTGTCGTTAGAAACTGTTAGGCGAATTTCACGAAAGCGTTGATTTACGGTCGCTGGTACTCGGTGACTTTAATGCGCGGCGGCCATTGAGGCGGTGCTCGCATGCGGCGCCGGCACATGCAAAGTGTTTGCTTACGTCAGCGGCATGCCTTGCACGGCATGGACACGCTGTTAGTCATCGACTGATTATGAAAGCGTCGAGGATATGCCTGCGTTTTAATCTTATTAAAGTCTGTGACGCGTAGGATGGTGAAAAACACGCGAAAAAACGGCGGCGATGCGATTCTTGTTTGTTTCCTTGTTTCTTTTTCTGTTTTTTTTTATATTTCTTTTCTCGCTTCTTTTTCTTTGCTCTTCCCTTGGGTCGATCGGTTTGCGCGTCTCAGGTAAACTCGGTTCAATTTGCTGTTGCGCTTTCGAGGTGATAAATTTCGCTGGCAATACTTCCAGCGAAGAGAAGAAGACGTCATGGTTATTTACAGGTTGCAGCGTCGATTAGCAAATGTTTGCGTTCCCGCGTTTGTAGACACGGCTGGGCTCTCGAATGCATTTCACCTGTTGAACGCTTCCTCGGTACGATTCGCTGACCGCGTAATTTCTATTCAATCTATCGTGTCTCGGGGCAATTGACATTTATGACTCGCAAGAAATTGACGATCGTCGTTTCTTGTACGATAGAAATCGGGCACGGACGTTGAGAATGTGTGACGATCTAGCGTCTCGTTGTAAAAGATTCGGTTCATTGTTATTCACCGCGCCTCTATCAGATACACAAGCATTCCTTGCGCACGTAATACATAATACATCGGACATAATTATTATTCCACGACATCGTGTATTAAACGAAACAAATCGTTCAATTTCCAAGTCTAACACCAGCTGCACGCTGTTAACTTATCCGACAGAACATTTAAAAAGTCATCTATCTTCTACCGTTGAAAAACCATCCTGCTGTATGTTTATAGATCGTGTCTGACCATTCTTCGATTAATCTTCGGTCTGATGAAACGGATATTACACTAACATCGACTTCTTCGCGTAACAAATTTAATTTGTCTGCGAAACTATCCAAATAATACATTTACATACCGATCAATGATTTTCTATTATTCAGTAATACTTTTATGCGGCCAAATTACTTTATTCAACTATGAATACCTCTACAATCAATTAGTCTGCCGAATAAAATAATAATTATTCGATTACATTATTTATCTGTCCGTTTAACAGAGACAAATTCGATTGAAAGGGTTTAATTTTCTATAGTTAAAAATTTTCTAATTTTCTTAAATTTAATTTTCCGAGCTCGAATTTGAAATTTGAAAATTGAACGACCAACGAATGCGCGAAAATACGTGTTTAGTTTTCTTGCAAATTCATTGCACGCGATAATGCGACGCGATTCCGCCGATATTAACTCGGCGACGCGCATTTCCGGAAACAAGATTAGCACAGGTGAGGGCTACGCGTCGTTCGGCCATGAGTAACCTACACACACACCTGAGCGAGGCGCTTGTAACTCGTGTTTTTCTCCTCCTGTCCCCGCTTTTTGTCCCGCTTCCTCCTTCTCGCGTTCGCCTTGTCCACCCTTTATGTAAACGGCGATCACGCGCGACGACCTACGCCGCGGACCCTCGATATGGCCACGCCAGCGGAACGATTTAAAAGTAGCGTCCGCGTCATTAAGTCGACCCGATCCGATCCGATCGATCGTTCCGCAGCCGCGTACCATCGATCGTCTTATTTGGCGAGTCGCGGCGATTTTGCAAAATCTGAAAAATTGCGTCGCGCGATATGCTCAAATCGGAATCGATGATTATTCATAATTACTCGCGTACGCAAGAAGCTTCGTGTTTGTGGAATATTTGATAAATCTGGAAATTTGCGTCGCGGGATACGTACAAATTTGAATTAATTATTATTCATAGTCGGTTGCGTATGGAGCTTCAGGTTTTGCGGAATTTTCGGAAAATCTGAAATGTTGCGTCGCGGGATACGTACAAATTTGAATGAATTATTATTCATAGTCGGTTGCGTATGGGGCTTCAGGTTTTGCGGAATTTTCGGAAAATCTGAAATGTTGCGTCGCGGGATACGTAATAATTATTCGTGGTTAGCTGTGTACAGAGATTTTTTATTCTTTACTAGCTGTTGCCCACAGTTTTTTTTTTCTTTATAGCGCTTGCTTCAAAATCGGCGGATTTTCAAACAAATTTTCATCCCTTATTTTACGCCCTTGGGGATTGTTTTTCCAAAAACGTTGAAACACGTATTTCTTTGTTTCTAACAAAGAAGGTAAATTCTAGTTTTCTTAGTGTTTGCTTTAAAATCGGTGGATTTTCAAACTACCTTTCAACCCCTATTTAACTCCCTTAGGGATGGAATATAAAAAAATCCTTCCTTAGTGGATGCCTACGTCAAAAAAAGGAATATATTGTCCAAATTCATGTTTCTAGCTTCGGTAGTTTAGGCTCTGGAATGATGAATCTGTCAATCAGTCAGAACACGTCTTTTTATATGTATAGATTATTAAATTTGGTTTAAGATTTAGATTGAGTTCGAATTTTGCAAAATTTCGAAGCTTGTTCTGTTACATATATGTAGACTCACATTATTGATTATTCTTGTTCACAAATTTTTATATTTATAGAATTTTGCTGATTCGCTAGAGTACAAGGCTGTACGTTTTTAGAGGCTTTTGCTTTTCGATAAAATTTAACGAAGCGATTCAAGTAAAACTTGTTTGCTGTTCGCTGTTTAACGGAGTAATCGCCGTTGGTACTTGCTATCGGGCACGCGGAGTTTCAATTGTTCGTTGATGCTGTTTACCGAAACAACGTTGAATATCGTAGTTCGTTAGAGTCGAATTTTGCCCAGGAGTTTGTAGTTTGAAACAGCCGGTCGGCTAAACGGGTAATTGTGCGGCTCGGAACAATGGCTTTTGCAGCTCGTTGACCGTACAAAACAGAGGAACTAGAACCCGCGTCGTTAATCATACGACATATCGAATTATACGGTTCAATTTTTAGCACGACGTTCGTTCTCCGTTTCGAGCAAACGTCCAACTCGACGGGACTTCGTTTTACGTAACCGTAACTCGAAAAGAAAGTTTTTTATTTACGTAACCGGCGGCGTGCGCATGAAAAATTGAAAGGATACGTTTGGACACGCGATTAATCGATCCTAGTAATCGTATCGCGAAAGTGCTGGTCGAACGTAGATCCGAGTTTAATTGCGACCAATTAAAGGGCGCCATCGAAGCGTGATGATGGAACAAATTGCTCAACTTTAGATAACTTCCTGCCACCTTAACACGTTCCCTGCCGCATGGGGCGTATACGCCCCATGCTAAAATTTCCTCCCACGCCGGAAAACAGCCTTTAAAAAAAGGCATATTTTTAACAATATTTTGTCAAATAAACTAAAAATGATTGCTTTCCTGGTTTAAATTTATGAAGAAATATGCCTTTCTTTTAAATTTATAGTTTTTATTTACTGAAATATTGTGTATTATACCACAAAAAACATGCTTGTGTCAACCATAAAAAAAATGGCCTGAACGGAAAGTCTTAAGAAAAAATGTCCGACAGGGAATCTGTTAGCAAGGCAACGCGTTTCTCTCATTCGTGGGACAAAAATTCGCGAAAACGGTTGTATGCCAACGCATAGTATTATCTTAATCCTTTTAGTGCTTGCGATCCTTATGCGAAAACTCCCACGGATCGATAGATCAGCCGATTCGCAGAAACCGAAAATTTATCCCCAAACCGCTTACTGAACAATTTTTGAAGTTGCATTCTTTTTATAGACAAAAATAACCTGCTACCTACGGCGAAATACAACGCGATCACAAATAATGCGAGAAGTCGTTTGTAATCATGCGCGAGAAAAAGGAAACGAGGAACTCGCTTAAATCGGGTCATTCGATGAACCGAATTACCTGTAATATCTACATTACGAGACGATAATTCCGCGTTAATGTAGGAACACGATCGAGTGGATGCGAGTTTAGAAAAATGTGAAGAGTGTTTGAGTCGAGCAACAGCCGTGTGAACGTAGAATGTTTGGACTCGAACGTTTCTAAGGCGCGAAAGATGAGCACTTGGGGAAACGTCGCGACTGAGGAATTTTGGGTGAACGTGACCGAATGCATCGAGTGAGAAAGGTTTAGAATTAGAAAGCAAGGAAACGAGTGTTTGGAAGAATATATAACGAGGGAAAATGCGAGGGCGAGGCAGAAAGAGTTTGACTGTGAAAGAAGTAAGAACGTCGTAGTTGCAAAGTTGTAAAGTCGTTTAAGTTCTTATTATTAAACTATTTTAGATATACATTTATTAATATTCTAAACGCTTCGCTTTATTTTACACACATCTGAGCCCTGTAATCTCACTCTACCAGGTGAATAAAATTGGAATTTCCTATACATATGAAAAAGGAATAAACGATATACCATACACGCTACGCGTTGTTACTCGTCGCCACGCTACCGTGAATAAGCGATGCATTACATAAATCGGTAAATTAAAAAAGAATTCGCACCTGTCCGTTTCCTTGCCTATCCAAACTGCTAATTCCTATTGGCCCATTTGATATGCGCGTGCTATCGATCGACGGCATCTAAGTCCACTCTAATTTATCGGGCTGCGATCGGTAGCCGGCTAACAAGACACCCGAAACCCATCCCGCTTCCCTCGGTCTTCTGCTCTGCTCCCTAATTAATACCTCGTTAAATATTCCACGAACCCGGCGGCTGGCTTCCAGTTTTGCACGATACACTGCTCAAGCACCCCCCATCGATACCCGAGGCAGAAAACAGAACGAACGCGCCTCCGCTCCTTTCGGTCTCGGTCGTCGACCCGATCCAGGAACGCGATTTCCGATCGTCTCGGAGAACGCTCGCAAATGGATGAATCGGCACATTTGCACGCGTCGTTTTCCGGATCCTGTGCACCGAACACGGCGAATTTCTCCCTCGAGAGTCGTCGTCGTCGAACGATTATTTCCGTTTGGAAAACGGCAACCGTGATGCGCTTTCGACCGAGCGCGTGTTGCGTCGTCGCGGTGTTCTTGCGCCGATTTCGCGCTCGCGTCACGGAACCGTTTTGTCTCACGGTACCACGTCCGAGATGATTGACCGGACATGCTCCGGTACCGTTAGCAAAAATTGGCATTTGTTCGGGGCACAGGCGCGTGCACGATCGCGTTGGACGATTTCGCGGAGCGATTTCCTTTTGCAGGATTGACGGTAACGTGAAAACAGTGAAGAGCGAATAAAATATTGGAGAATATGTGATAAGGATATAGAAGTATTAAATAGGAAACAGATATTGTCGAATTGGGGA
Organism: Tetrapedia diversipes; assembly: GCA_033822845.1. Lineage (NCBI taxonomy): Eukaryota > Metazoa > Arthropoda > Insecta > Hymenoptera > Apidae > Tetrapedia > Tetrapedia diversipes. The sequence goes on from JAOPTO010000845.1 coordinate 180,480, forward strand.
GAGACCGGAAAGTTTTCTTTTTTTTTTGTTTTTTACTTTATTTATTTTAAGGCAAATGACCATTAGAAGGTAACGTGAAAACAGAGAAGAGCGAATAAAATAATGGAGAATATGCGATAAGGACGTAGAAGTATTAAATAGGAAACAGATGTCGTCGAATCAAGGAGAGGCGGGAAAGTTTTCTTTTTGTTTTGTTTTTTACTCTATTTATTTTAGGGCAAATGACCATTAGAAGGTAACGTGAAAACAGAAAAGCGCGAATCAAATAATGGAGAATATGCGATAAGCATATAGATGTATTAAATAGGAAACAGATGTCGTTGAATCGGGGAGAGACGGGAAAGTTTTCTTTTTTATTTGTTTTTTACTTTATTTATTTTAGGGCAAATGCTCATTAGAAGGTAACGTGAAAACAGAGAAGAGCGAATAAAATAATGGAGAATACGAGATAAGGATATAGAAGTATTAAATAGGAAACAGATATTGTCGAAACGAGTAGAGACGGGAAAGTTTTCTTCTTTTTTTGTTTTTGTTCTATTTATTTTAGAGCAAATGACCATTACAAGGTAACGTGAAAACAGAGAAGAGCGAATAAAATAATGGAGAATACGAGATAAGGATATAGAAGTATTAAATAGGAAAAAGACAGATGTAATAGTGATATAAATGTGATAAAATTAAATTATGAAGATAAGCATGTGTATAGTTGTGATCTGAATAGATTTATGTTAATTGTAAAAAAATCAGTTGACGTGCTGATATTGTTCGCAAATGTAAAAATGCAACGCAAGGGATCGTAATTCTTAAAATTAGAAATATAGAAGGTTAGGTACTACTTTTCCTCCTCGATTCTTCGATAAATTAGTCGCATGCCATGGGATAATAAATCGTGAGATTTACTCGAAGAAGTACAATTAAAATGTATCGAACGTAAAACGAACGGAATAAGGTCAAGTTCGAAGTTGCATCGTGCGAAGGAAAATCAGTGATTCATACGGTAGATCTAGAAACGAGGGCTAGTGAACCTTGACATTTCTCTGGCAAGAATTCCTTGCCACTTTTACTATTAACTAGCTAATTAAGACCGTTGGCGTGTCGTATATATTACGAAATCGTTAACTATGGAAGAAGTTTTATAGGTCAATCGATGTCAGGCGCGATGTTATGCACGTTTTCTCCCATTTATAGCATTTTTAACTGGACCTCAATTTATTCGATAACAAGTAATAAAGCTTGATGCATTTTAAAGCGAGTTAAAATATAGAGAGAAACTTAAATCCCAAAATTTATTAAAATACGGGTAGCTTCTAATATTAATTTAACATTAACGAAGAAATTAGAAGAAAATTCGATATGAGTAGAACACAAAAGTTAGAATCTTATTACGTTAAAAAATTCTTCAGGCAAGTGTTGATCAATCAATAAAGAAACGTCCAATATTAATATAAAATTAATAAAAAAAAAAATTAGAAGGAGATTCCACATGAGTAGAATACAAAAGCCAGAATCTTATTACGTTAAAAAATCCTTCAGGCAAGTGTTGATCAAACCATAAAGAAACGTCCAATATTAATGTAAAATTAATGACAAAAAAAAATTAGAAGTAGATTCCACATGAGTAGAATACAAAAGTCAGAATTTTATTAGGTTAAAAAATCCTTCAGGCAAGTGTTGATCTTATCATAAAGAAACATCCAATATTAATTTAAAATTAATAAGAAAAAAATCAGCAGAAGATTCGATATGAGTAAATACAAAAATAATCGTATTACTTAAAAAAAAAAACCGTTCAGTCAATTGTGGGTCAGACCACAAAAGACTTCCCTTATTAATTTAAAATCCCTAAAAACATTAGATTAATATTCGATAAAAGTAGGTATACATAAAAGCGATCCGAAACAGTTAGCCATTATTGTATCCGTTTAGAGTCTTAAGCATCGCGTCGTAACTTAAATGATTGGCTCGTTACCGGAGAATAAATGAGCCCTCCGGAAAAAGTGAATATCGATGAAACGATACCGATTATCATAGCCATGGCTTCGCGAATACAGCGGGATCATTAATTCAAGAGAAACTCATCCGTCGATTAACGAGGATGCGTATCAATTTATCTAAGATGAGGGATCAGTGTAATGCGCCGATTAAGAGAAACGAGTTAATCTTGTGACACGTCATGTTTCAGTAATTAGGTGAAAGCAGTCTAATCGTTGTGTTCACGCTTCACTGAAATCGTATCCTCCCCTGCAGTTTCGATCGTTTCCATTAACTCACAATTACCACGACTCGATTCGTTTTTCGGTTAAACAGATACTTTTTACCATTTTATCCATAACGAAGCTATCGTAATTACACCTTTTATCCGAAACGATGGACGAACTCGAGCGAAAAGGCTTGATCTATAGTAACTCAGAAATTTATTGTCTCTCGAACACAGGCGTCTTATCTTCTATTCGTTCATAAAATGCTAATTGGATATGTCGCATGGCTAAACATGCTTAGGCACTTTACACTAAAATGTTCCATCGCGTCTGTCAGGACGCATGTACTTTTTTAGTCGGAATTTCACCAAACTTTATAATAAACTGCATTATAAGAACAGTGAATAATATTTGCAACTCTGTCGATTTTTTCGTATCTATTCATTCTTTCAAACGCTGTCTGTACGCTATCTTACTTGCCTACAAATTTTCCTGTTTCGTATACCAAAGGATTTCCGGCCGTGTATAAATAAATAAATAAATAAATAAATAAACGTGAATTCTAATATGAGGGTACACCGTTGGAATATTGTTAACCGTACCAATGAACGGTAATGAATATTGCATTGTAATCGATGTAAGCGAACTGTAACGAACTGTAACGAGCATTCGATTGTAAAAGAATATCGTGGGTGAAGAAGTTGAAACTGCATGATTTTTAATTAGAAATACGAAGGTGGCGCGTAATTGCTTCTGTGGAAAGGAAAGCCGAGAGATGGGCTCGTAAAATTTGCACCGACGATCAAAGCGAATTTCCTTAAGGCGTGAAACGTGCTTGCACGGAAATTGAATTAACCGAACATTTTACGAACGATTTTAATTAAAATCGTGCACTGTGTGTAATTAGAGCTGCTGGAGTTATACGAGTTTTCTCTGCCTATTAATAATCATGCCTGCAACCTGTGCATGAATATTATATGGAAATGCTTTTCCAAGTGAAGCGAATTTTAACCTAGTTATATGGATAACGATATTCAAGCATGAGTTAAATGATTAAAATTCTGTCCGTTTTTCTACATAAATTGACGACTACTTTGTGTGCTGGATATGAAATAAATTTATGTTATGACTGCGGAAAAATTTAGAATAAATTTCGAGCTTAAATTCCCATGCATAAGTCACTGTACATTTGAATATTTCAGTTAAAATATTTATTGCTGAACAAAATAACGTAATAACTACATTTTTTATTGGGCACTTGTTTTTATCCTAAATTTATTAAACGTACAGTGAGTTATGGATGAGAATTCACTACAGTAATTTTATCTATAACACTGGGAAGGCTCTAATGATTTTGTCGATTTGATTTATTACGAAAGACCGAAACGGAATTTTGATAAATTTAGATCGAGTTTGGGGGACATAAGCGCAGTTCTTAGCTTGATATCGCTTTCCAAGGATCGCGCGATCTTTGGAAAGCGACATCAATTACCAGGTCTCACCACGTGGAGGTGACTACGCTTAGAGACCCGCCTGAGAAGCATGCAAAAATTTGATAATTTACAGAAACACTTTTATTTGGATTAATATATCTCATAGTTAATTAAACCTAAGTAGCTTGAGTCTATATATAAGGGAACAGGAAACAATGCTGTAAAAATTAATTAGTGAGAACCTATAACAAATATTACAAATATTGCAAATATTACAAACATTACAAATAGAACGCAATGTGCATTCTGAAAGTGTATCCCCTTTTTAAGGATACTAATGTATGATGGTGAGTGAGGATATTATAACAGTACTGAATACTGTCTATCCTCTGACAATTAATCTGTTCGCAAGAAGGGACCCGAGCTGCCACATAGGGCGCTTTAGAATTCGCGATACCAACAACAACAACAAATTTGCGACCTGCCACTCAGGGCTTTTTAGAATTCGCGATACCAACAACAACAAATTTGCGACCTGCCACTCAGGGCTTTTTAGATTTTAATGCGTGAAACACAAAATGTCCCTATTCTGAACGAAGAAGTATATCACAGACAAATATAATATACACGATTGTTAGAAATAAAGAAGAATCAATAATAATAAAATAATAAAGAGGAATCATAAAGCATGCGACTTACCGATCGCAGAACATTCTATGGCACCTTGGACAGGTCAAAATCGACAGGAGATGTAGTCCCTGTACAGAAAAAAGAAACATGTGAAAACTTTGAAACTAACTTGGAAAAAGTTGTATAAAGATACATACGAAAACATGCATTGATCGAAGAAAAATATTCACGAAAACATGCATTAATCGGAAAAAAAATATTCGCGAAAATAATATGCATTAATTGGAAAAAACCCCGGTGAAAGTGTATATTAATTGAGAAATTCTCAATAAAGCGCATTAATTGAAAAAAAAATCATTCACGATGACGTGTATTAATTGAAGAAAAAAATTTATTCGCGAAAACATGCAATCAGAAATAATACTCGCGGAACATGCACTGAATAATACGTTAACACTCGCGGAACATGCGCTGATTAATACGTTAACACTCGCGGAACATGCAGTAACCCATGTGTGTACACATATACTAACCCGCAGTGATGTTCAGCATAACCACTGCTGCCCACAGGTAACATCGGCCGAACACTGGTATCCACTCGCGAACACACGCGGTAACGCACGGTAAAACACTCGCGGATACCCGCGGGTACGCGCGCGAGCCCGTTACTGTACGGACAATGTGTCAAAATATGTTTGGTAACATATCGACACGCCGACGCGCACTGTATCACGGTCGAACAATGACTGAGCGCTGGATGTCACTTCTGAGTTGCGCCGGGAGCGATACGCGCATTGACGCGTGAACGACTGTTTTGACATTGTTTACTATGAACTTAAATATGAAATTCCACCGTTTCCTTTTATTAACTATAATTTATTAAATTTTAATTGTTTATGCAATAATTTATTACATTACTTGTTTTTGATTACTATTAACAATTATTAAACTTCATAAAAGTAGTCAGTTTTTAATGCAAAATAGGATTATTTACAGATTTATTGTATTTGATGAATTACAATTAAATTGTTTGCAATTTTTGATGATTTTTAAACATTTGAGAGATTTTAATGATTTGTTAAAATGTTTTTAATAAATAGGAAAATTATGTAAAACGAATTTAGTTAATAATTTCCTAATACTTAAGATTTGTATTGGTTTTCAGTATTTACATAACAATACCAATGTATTAATTATATAGTATTATTATTTATATTTTATTAATAGTATGATCAGTATGTATTATACATTGATTTTTAATGTTTTTTTATGAATTTAATCATAAATTTATGATGTTATTTGAGAATGAATTTATTATAGTAGATAATGATATTTCATGTGTATAAAATTTTAGTTTCTAATCGTATAGATTTTAATATAATTTTATTTAATATATATAATAATATTCCAGAAAGCATTCTATTGATATTAGTTGAATCAGTTTCATATTACTTCTATTATATTTCAATAATGAAAATTTATATCTCTACTCAGCTCGATCCTTAATCAATTTTTATTCAGTGGGTTCCACGAACCTCAGCACAAATTTACACATATACGATCGTATAATTCTTCCAAATGCTTTTACAAATATTTTATGAAATTATCACCATTTATGAGTACAAATCGTTAGTTAACAAAGTGCAAACTTTAAGTCGATATTGCAGTCAGGCTGATCTTCGAAAGTTCGTAAAATGATCTATCTGCTCTCGTCTCGTTTGTTCCTCAACTATGATTTGTCCGCGCTGTATGTGTCGATTTACTGTTTTACCGACGACAAGCAAAATCACTTCTAGATCCGCTCTGTAATACCCTGCGAGCCTCGTAACCGCGACTTTCCTTTTCACCGGAAAGTAGGATCGTTTCACGAAGTCCATGTAATCGTCAAGTTTCCGCGCTGCACGTCTAAGTCAGTCCACCTTTTAATTATTCCACGTAACGAAAGCGAACGTTCCCGATGCGTGTCAGAAATTAGAAGATCGTTGTTTCAGCGGACGATCCCGAAAGAAATCGGGGTCAAGATCGTCGCACCGACGGATACGCAAGTCTGACCAGCCGGATCTAATGGTCATCGACTTTCTTGCGAATTCTTCGTGATTTTCACGAGCGAGCCCCCCTCCTCTTCCACTTCTTCCCGATCGTCCCAACGAAGTCCTCCGTGTTTCTCGAGGAATCGTCGGCTTCGTGGATACGCGTTACAGATCGCCGCGTATTCGTGCTGGTATTCGAAACGCGCGCATAATCGAGTCACATTGTTCCGAATATACGTGCATTCCACCCTACATCGCCGTTAATGACCGAGATCGGTGAACCTCCGACAAACTTGTATCTTATTGCGAATCTTTATTACGCCATTTGGAGGAGTGATCAACCGAATGATCCTGAACGGTCGTTTACCGCACTCCGATCGACAGATCGACTTTCTAAACGACGTGCAGAGAAATGGAGATACGTGCCGTGCCACGTACGCAGATCTGGCAGAAAAACGTCACGCAAACCTCGTCGCGTTCGCATGACAATGTAATCACGACGGCAGATGAAATTATTACGCTCGAGTTCGCAATGAAGAAAATTTGTTCGATCGAAGGTACAGGGTTCGTTTTAAACACCCGGAGGAAAGTTCGTTGCGAACCATTTTTAATCTACCATGATTTCGGTACTCGCCGGAACGAATATTAGAGTAATTTGGTTAAAAAGCATCAGCGGCCGAAATTTGTATTTGCTTCTGTTGGAAATTCGTATCCTAACGAATAAACAAAAATCAATCGCCTCGAAGAAATATTTATGTAAGGTCGAGCTGTCGGCTGAGGAGGTTCCAGGAACGGGTCAAGTGTTTTTCCTTACCACACTGTGCGTAAGAATTAGAGGACCCTAACGAACTGTGTCCTTTAGCCTCTTCTATTCATTCGAGTCTTGCATCTCGCTGTGTACAGATCAGGTTCAGAAATCGATATACCTTCCCTTAGAAATAAAGTTTAGTAAATTCTTAAGTGTAAAGTTATCGTTATTTTATTCCTTTCAATCCATAATCTCCAATAGCTTCCTCTAGGGATACCAAGATTAGGAGAGAATGTAACGCCAAGGTCTTTTATCTTTGTTTCCTGTTTCGTAGAGTTAATCGGTTTTGTAAACGATTCGCTTATACATCAATACCAAATTTATCTGATTTCCTTGTCGCTCGGAAATTAACGCTGAAAAGTGTCCACTGGCGAAAATTTTCTACATTTTTCTACATTTTCAACCTTTTTTCGTTTCAACACCTGTCCATGAACACGAGAATTACCGACGATTAAAGTGTACTCGTTTTCATAGAAGAGATCAAATTGAAAGTTCCTTAAAAAAATACCGAACACATAAAAAACAAACTTTTATTTATACTTTCTCCAGAAAATCGTAGTAAATTTTGGAAGCTTCACCGCAACGAATTTATAAGATTACTACGAACAATCACCAATTTTGACTGCTCCAATAGCTCAAGTGTTAATCCCAAACACGGTGTACGTATTCGAGTCGTGCTTCGATCGGGAATTTCCAAACGTTGTAATTACAGCAGTAGAAGGGCGTGCGAAGGCTCGATCCGTCTCGTTTCCACACACGTTTCCGCGAGCAGAGTTTTTCGGAGGTGGCCGGTCATGGTCCACGTACCACGACCGGACGAAAGTCCGCCTAATTACAGCCGTAGCGCCGTATACCGGGCCCACGGAAGCAAGTCGCGCACGGTGCCGCTCTTATCGCGCACGCACGCACGCACGCGTGTGTCTGGGCTGTGGCTATTAGCATTTTTCTCGCGCGACCACCGGTAATACCTGATGCCAGGATTTTTGCCTGCTCTCGAACGCCGCACGAGGTACAGGGAGGGGAAAATCAAGAAGAAACAGAGTTCGAGCGTTGTGTTGCGCAACCACACACACACACACACACACACACACACACACACACACACACACACACACACACACCCACACACACACACACACACACACACACACACACACACACACACCTGAAACGCGCACGCTTCTCGCCCCTTTGCAACAGAAGGGTGTGGGGGAAAGGGACAGGTTGCACTTTGTTCTGGCCCCGCGAACGGCTAAATTGCGACACGATCCAGCGGCACGTAAAGCTAATATTGAATCGGATGGCTGACGTAACGAAAGGCTTAATCGTGAACGTCACTTGTCGCTGGTTTTCGGAGCGAAACGATCGATACCGAGGCTGTCGGGTGCCGATGCGGGAAAAGTTGCGCGTTGCTTTGATTATTAAGCACTTTTTATTCCTCGCGAGCATGGTCCCGACCTTCGTTGCGATTCCGCAAGGTGACGGGTGTGCGATCAGATAGCGCGGGGTTTGCTCGATTTTTCGCTGCGGCACACGACTGAAACGGGCTGCGACAAGTGGTTGAGAGAGCTTGTAGCGTGAGATCGATGGGATATCAATCTCGCATAGCGTGTGATCGATTATGAGTTTTACCGTGGACTTTCTATGTTAGAAGTTGACCTTTTTGATACGCTTTTCTAATTATAATTATTGCTTATAATTAATTTGCTAGAATATTAATATATTTCTAATTGTATATAATTTTTGATACATCTTTCTAATTTTCTGATCCCTCGTCCGCTGTAAAACACGCTCGAATGCTTTGTTCGCGAAAAATTATTGTACTCCCTATAAACTGTGGTCTCGCGCTGTCGTTGTTCATAAAAATTGATATCAACTGTGGTAACACAGAACCTCTGCGGGTGTTCTAAGGGGCTGCATCAAACACTTTACAGCAGGACCTGAACATCGGCCCGTCATTAGGCCCAAACGGCCAGCCGATCGTCATTACCACGGGTGTTTGATTGCAGCCTCATTAGAATCCAGAAAACACTCGCAGAGAGTCCCTTCCATGTCACCACATTTTCCCTTTCTCGACGCGTTCAGGGAATATAAAACTCAAACTTCCCTGGGCGCGACGCAGTATAACCAATCGCAGCATAGCAGTCTCAGTATATCAGTATAGCAGTCTCAGTCGCAATATATCAGCATCTGAGTATATCAGTATAACACAATCCAGATCAACCTTGTACCGTACAACAAATAAACATACCCTACACAACCTTCTTAATTTTCTTAAAACGTATTATCTATGAAGCTCTGATCAACGGTGATCGTCATATCTGCGCGTTTGCATTTCTCACCGCGAAGGAATCGGCAAAAATATATTTCACTTGATAAACGAGCAGGTTATACACCGTGTTGGACAAAAGTTTCTATAGGAAGACGTTTATCAAGCTTGTCCCGTCGAAAGTCAATTCCCGCCAAAACGAATAATCGGGCGCCTCATTCAGGTAGGTGTATCATGTAACACAAGGAGCGAAATCATTTGTCGTTTTGGCGCGACGTCGATCAGATACGATCGACATAAACGCGGACGACCGGATCACGGCAATTTACTTTTCGTGTCGCAAACTTTCTCTGTAACGCGCACGATACCGATCCTACCGACGTCTGTATCTATCGGTGCAATTACACGACCCATTTTCTACCGATTTTGAAGCGACCAAAGACCGATTATGCTAATCGTTGACCATCCAGACGAACGAAACCGATCGTTCTTTGCGTAGATACTTTTACCCAGGCAAAATCGATCGAATTCTTTGGCTGGCGACGATCAATCGGTGTCGCGCGTTAGAGCAGAAAACTATCGGGACAGTTTGACTCGTGAAAGTGACTCGATTTCTTTCTGTTATTCTGTCAAATGGTAAAAATAATGGAAACATCCGACGAACTATTGAAACGAGGTGCATCATTGTTCGTCGCAGTGATTGCTGACACAGTTGACCGGTATCGGTGGTCAAGATGTCACGAGTCATTAGTAGCTATGAGCATTGAATAGGTATTCAGATAAATCATTAGTGTCATCAGTAAAATACTTTTCTTGTTTTTTAATATAAACTCGAATTTAGAATTTTTAATCGAAGTTTTTCAAATGTAGGACTTTCAAGCTTACTGCTGTCAAGCTCAGAATTTTTAAAAGCAGCACTTTTAAATGTAAAATTCGCAAATTTAGAATTCCCAAACATAGCATACTCGAGATTGCGACTCTGTTTGAAGTTTGAAATTCTTAAATTTAACACCTTCCGCTTTACGCTTTTCAAATTTGAAAACTCATAATATCGAACTAGCCTCAACTCGTTCGCTAGGTATCGCTACATCGATAGATAGTTTTCCGCACGATTTAGTTTCAATTGCAATCACGGTGCAGCTTGTTTTGCGAATTTCTCGATAGGCAGCTGTTCACGATCGGGTCGATAAACGTCTCGACGTCGTTATCGTGCAAGCTCCGTTTCGAGCGAAAGGAAATCTTGCGTGGGCCCGGGGCACGCGATAGTTTCCTGCGGATGAAAGAAAGGGGGGGAAGAGGGAGAAGAGAAACACGGGAAGGAAAAAAAATAGAGAGGATTGCCGCATCGCCGCGAATTATTAACGGAGCGTATCGGAGAAAGCTGAGATGGAAAATTGAATCGCGCGCCAGCGCCATGTCCCTTGAAGAATCCAAAGTTTCAGGAGGAGAAAAATAACGCTCGAAAAAAACTTCTTTCGGACTTAATCTTTTTGAAACTTTATGCCAGTGTTTCATTAGTATCACAAGATGTTTCAACGAAACTCTGATATTGTATTAACTTTTAGCCTCAAATAGTGTGGCTACGTTCAATCTAAGCCAGCGATATTTAATTAAAATTGAATGTTAGGCTAGAAAAATCATTCAACAGCCCATAATAGGTAACATACCTACATACATCTCAGTAACAAAAAAAATGAATGGAAGAATTATTGTAATCACACTCTCGGGCGCAAATATGGCTTCCAGCGCAAGAAATGACACGTTTGCGACGAACGAAATCCGTATATAATAGTCGAGCAAAAGGATAACAAAAAGAAATGGATTTCTAAGAAAGAAATGACTCAAAGTCATGGAAAGTTATTTTGCATCCACGATTAAATTCTTTGACAAACACGCCGCGGGTCCCTCAAGATGGCGGGCGTTAATACAGCTGAATCAAGTTCGCTACACCCACCCGATTCTTACTTCCTGCGCGATTTCCATTTCAAACAAAACAATTCCAAAAGTATGGTCGTCGCCTAGATAGATTACAGTGAAAGTAATGGACGATGGAAAAGGAACGTAGTATCCTTTTAATCGCACTGTTGCGATTATCAACGAATCTCCCGCGAGTAACCGCGGCGCTCGGATTTTTCATTAACGGATTTTATCGAATTTATTCGACGAAGTGAAATTCCTGCGGACAAGATAAGGATTGAGAAATTATTTATAAACTTCGCTGCACGGTTGCTGGCTTTTACGAAGATGTAGAATCTTAATATTCGATGTTTAGTATTCCAGAATTTTAAGGTATCATTTAAAATAAGAAATGAATTGGTAAAATTTTGTTCTTGAAGCTGTTACTATTAAAACTATCATGGCGTAGTTTGGTTCTATATGGAATTTTTGTTTAGGAATAATCATTGTTAAAATAATTGATAACTGAGTAACGCAGAAATTTGAGCTTTCCTCCATTGTTTAGTTTTCAGATTAAATAATAATGCTTTCTTTTGTGCTTTACTTTTAGATTATCTGTAATTTTTAACATTAAAATTACAGAATATAATTTATCTCGTTGATCTCTTTAATTTTAATTTTGTTTCAAAGCTTAATCTTCCATTCTGCTGATATTTCAAGTACTCTTTATCCACTTCGGTACCAGAAACAAGCAAAAGCCTGCGAGTATCAATAAGACACATCCCGTGGACCACCTGTTGCGATATCAGCTAAGTCCGCATCATAAATCCTCATCGTTCGTGAACGGAACCATCGCGCACTCTCGTTTCGTATCGTGGACGCGCGAGAGCGACCAGAGATGAGCTATGGAAGCGAGCCGGTGGTAGGGAGATAATGTTTCGATCCCGCGAGGAGGAGAAGTGGGTCGTTTCTCAACGAGAGGCGAAGTCACTCGACGTGAACGCGTCGGCCACGCACTCCTTCGCTGCACTCAGCTGAGCACAGTCGTCTCTGATCCGCGATCCGCGATCCACCGCCCGCTCTGTTGATCGTTCCCGCCGATAGTCACCGGAAACACGTTTATTCGGGGGCGAATATAACCGGTTCCGTTCGCGATTTCGTCGAGAAACGGGTGAAAGGTGAGAGATCTAACGGTACCAGGTCCGGCACTCGCGCACACGCAAACGCTGCATATATCTATGTAAGTGTAATCCGTTCGAAGGGAAACGCACGCGGTATCGATCGAGAGGGAAGGAAGTATACCTAGGTATACCGTGGGTGAAGTGAAAAGTGTGGCTCGGAAGGGAAGCGCGAAGAAAGTGGCGAGGCCTTTCTTGCTCATGGTAAACCTCCCGAACGTGTGCACCGTGGAAAGTAGTGAAAATCCCGTATCTTTCCCGTGTGAACCTCGTCGAAGCTGCGCCCTCCAGCCTTCGTCCATCGATTTTCCGACTTTTCCCCCGTTACTGCTCCGTTCGCTCGAAAGAGTAGGCACCCAACGCGAGTGCTCTACTTCGATAACAATACATATTCAATAGCCGCTCAATTGGACCGAAAGAACTAGGCTCAGCGGTAACCCGAGCACCATGAGGAAGGCCGGCGAAGAACGTCAGAACTGGTAACCCCAGGATGAACGTCCAGGCAAGCGTCGTTCATTGACGCCACTTTCAACCTCGATTCGCAGCTGTCGCTAGGAAACCCGGTCACGCGATCATAGAACACGAGATGGGCGATATCCGAGTGCTGGATCCGCGGATGGACCCTCGTTTCGACCTGAAGCAGTCCCGTCCATGGCCCCCCATGTACCGCAGCCATCCGACCTCGCGGGGACCATCCTTTTGCTATCGCCCGCTGCCCATGGACCCGATGGGCCAGTGGATGGCGCCTCACATCCCTGACTACAACTATGTCCCTGCTAGGATAAGCGCGGCCAACTCGAACAAGGGTCGCGATTATTATTACCTGGCGCCGTTGTACAGGAATGCCATGCCTCCGCCACAGGCCATGTCACCCCTGCAGGTGTCCCCCGTGGCGGTTTCACCTAGGATGATGATGATGGAGCCGAGGAGCAGAACGAAGAGCTCCGGGGGACTCTGCAGGAGCAGCGTTCCCCCTTGCACCTGTTCCATGGGCAGGACCAGGTCCCTGGAGGATGTTAGGAGCGAGGTGAGCGAGTGGGAGGAATACCATGACGAGAACGGGAATCACTTGCATGGGAAGAGCCCGAAGAACGGAGGAGTGTGCAGACAAACGAGAAGATCCATGGAGAATCTTCTGGAAGTTGAGACGGCCGAGCAGCACGAGTTGAACACCTTCGAGAGGGTCGGAAGAGGCTGCAGAAAGATGGAGGAGAGGAGAAACGAGAGGCCGGGAAGAAGGCGAGGGAGCTACATGGTTTGTCTTTTGGTCCTTTCGAAGATTTTGCGCGAGACGAATAGTTAGGTACTAGTTTTGTAGAGTATTCATTCGTCGAAGGAAACGTTTCTTTTCGGACTCGATATTGATCGATGGTGGGTTTTGTTGTATCAGATAGATTATGGTGGCTAATCATTCTCTTTCAGGCTAAACCTGCTTTCGCGACAATCCTCGTGGCGATTAAATATGTACGAGAGCTCCGACCGACGTATGGAAATTAATTTCGCTATCTGGTTTTGCTTTCGTACAAATTTAAATAGCGTCCAGCAGGAAAAAGATTTCTAGACTTCGAATTCGATCAAAGCTCATTTCTTGGCTGCCTTGCAGAGTCCATAGAGCAAACGCGTTTTGTTCATGCAAACGAGCGTGAAACCACTTTTACTGGAAACTTCGTTTCGATTTAATCCGCGGATTTGTTACACTTATCGCGTCTTGTATGCAAAGCAGCGGGAACCACTTTTAATGGAAAGTGTTCCGCGAGTTTATCGCCCCAGTTTCGCCATTTCTAACGGGCACCAACACCTAGTTCCGGATATCCGCGCGTGTTCGCGGCAGTTGCGCGATCTCCTTAACGTGCACGAATTACTTGAACCAAAATTGTTGCGAAACGATCGCATTCCCGACGATCACTTCGCACCTGCCTCGATCCGGAAGCGAGAACGTGTCAGTCAGAAACGGGATAATCGGTTTTTTTTCGCTTTGATAAGCATCAAAGTGTGTCCGATTAAGTTTCTGCCTAGGAAAGTCAGCTCTTTTATCTTCGATCGCGATTACATAGGATATTTTGCAACGTAATATCATGCATCATTATTGTCTCAGCGGAATTGGTAGGTACAATTTAACAGGAAACTTGTCTTTCGAGCGTTAGAAAATTATCGGCCTTCTGTTCTTTAAGTGTCCTCGATTTTCCAATTCATTAATAAACGTTTCATGGACGACACGCTTGGCTGGACGGTCTAAAATCACCATAATTTCCCGAGATATACACCCTCTCCATCGCGTGATCTTGTCCTTTATCTTCTTAAGCGTTCGATCGCACGTTTCCACTTAGTACCGATGGTCGATTTTAAAAGGATAATCAAGCCGCCGTTAATGAGTCGTAATTTTGCCAACCGTCGATAGAAAGTGTTCCCGATCGGCGACCTCGAGTTAATCCACCGTTACCTCTTCGTTAAGAGGAAAGAAGAAACCGATTGCACCGGGAACAATGATCGTCGATCGCTTCCGACGAACCTGTTTCACGTTCCATGGACCACGGTGAAATTTTGTGTACTAAAATTTCTCGTTACGGGCATCACCGATCGTGCCTGCTCGTTAATCGAAGTTTTAGAAACGTCGATGATTCGAGGCAGGGGATTGTCATAAATCGATGATGGATCATTAAGTTGTCGGACGGTTAAACGGAGATCGTTGTTATTCGTTTGGAAAACATTTATATTTGGATTAATGCGATACAGCGTAAGGAGAAATGTGCTATGGGATTTGAGTGGCTTTGATTTGAACGTTTTGTAGGTAGATTCAGGGAAGCGATCGAGAGGAAATGAGGCGAGAATCGGAAACGAAAACGTGCTATTTTTGTGAGACGCATGAGTCATGCCAATGGCAGCGAGTCTCAGTGGAATACTTCATTTTTAATCCTTTATTTACAAACATATTTAAAACATAAAGTTTTTAGTAAATAAGCTACTTATCTTTACCTCGATAGTTCGTATGATATAAAATAATTTGATACTCCAACATATTTTTATTTTAAATTGGAATAAAATTCACCTTAACGCTTAGTCAACCGAATGTGGAGATTTCCCATTTTTTTCCTCAACAAAGCGTTGCCGTTGATTCTACTTACTTATGTTATTAATTAGCCTTGAACTAGTGTTGTTCACAGTTCATCAAATACATTTCTGCTTTTCCAAAGTACAGTCTTTAATACACTCAACACTAGTTCAAGGCTAATTAATAACAAACGTGAATATGATCAATGACAGCGCTTTGTTGAGGAAAAAATGGGATATTTCCCCGTTCGGTTGACTAAGTATTAAGATCAACAATTGAAGATTTGAGCATAAATCTTTTCTTTTTCATTTTTATTCCACCTTATGACGTACACGCGTTGTCGAAAATCATTTCTAGATATTATACGGTTGAGCTCCAAATAAACAAATTCGTATCATCTTCGTCAGTTGATGAATTTCACCGTTACGCGGCGATTCAGCCGAGAATATCGGTGATTTCAACGCCCGAACAGAACAGACGCGACGGCCCGCCGAAACTTTATAACTTCAACGAGATCCCTCGAGACGATGAGCCCAGGCTGCTGGGGACAATTAAAACTCGGACACTTTCGAAAAAACATATTTCTGGTGAAAGTGAATCCGCCGGTTGCGCAATCATGAGGCGAGAACGAGGACAAACGATGGCGTTTCTGCTAACGTTAACAAGCAGTTTTTCGGTGTTCTTCTTCTAATTTACAATCCATAAAATTGTGAAAAATGGAAATATGGTAGAACGCCAATTATCCAAAGTGATATAGAGAGGAAAATCGTTCCAATAAATTGTGTTTAGAATAAATCCACCCTAAAGCGATAATTCCAAATTTTTATGAGATTCAAATGCAGGTATTTCTCGATGAATGTCTAATGCATATTCTTTTTATTAAATTTATATCGAGCAAAGTTGAAACGATCGATCTTTCACTGTAATGTACAGGAAAGTGCTCATTTCGATCTACGAAATTATGCCTGATTGGCATAATTCGATTGCACTAATCTGAAACAACAGGTATAATTATCGCCGTTATTGTTTTTCTTTTGCAACCAGCGCGAAATAGAGGAAATGTCCATAGAAACGAGACAACCGTGGAAGAAATATCGTTACTGTCGAATTATTAGATAAAATTAATGCAATCCAAGGGATAGCTCGACGATTGCGTAAAAATGATTGAGCTCGGCTTGAGTGCATGATGAACAGCAGCTTTGTTTGATAGAAAGGAACGTAAAAAAACTTGAATACTCTTTAGTTTCTTCTTGCGAAATCATTGGATTTAACCAGAACTCTGCCTTTTTACTCTGCCAGCCACATCTTGCCACTTAATGAAAATTGCTCGGTTTTAAGAGGGTTTCGTTAACTTTTTTCAACGATCAGATACTTTTGCATAATATCCTTTCTGAAATTTGTTCTCGTACAATCTCTTCTAAATGAAGTAACGAAATGATTACTCACAAGGATACAGCGACTGCAAAAAGTATTTGCACGCTGTAGTATTTATGTTACCGTTTATCCGTCGATTGATCAGGCTTAATTGCATGCAATTTTTTATTACCCAACGGTGCTTGTACGCGATTAATAAAAATTTAACGCCGTAAAAATAAAATGTAACACCCAACCGTGTGCAATTGTTTCTCGTGGCCACAATGCACATTCACAGAATGTTCACCGAATTCGGAATTATACAATTGGATATCGTGCCGATATTCTGTTGCAATTTCGTTTGCTGTGCACTTTCAAATTCGCCCCGTAAATAGGAAGAGGAGAATGTTACAATCTGCAAGCAATGCGGCATGCTCTCGAGTATGCATGCGTCGAACGTAACTTCTTACGCCCGAGGGAGACCATCGAACTATTACGTGATCCATCGGCGTAAAGGTCTCTGGTTTGAAAAAAAGTCCGCCTTCGAGCATGTCAAGCGCGTTTACTAAGGAAAGCCCGACTCGGACACCGGTCGGATGGCGTTCGATAATAACTCGTTGAGCGCAAGTGACCTGTTGCGAGTAAAATTCCATGGCGATCGCGTAGTGTCGCTCTTTCTGCGTTTCAGTCTCGAAATTCAATTCGAATGGAACGCGTTTCACTTTTGTCGATTTGTATCGGGAAACTAGTTCTTAATCTCTTCGCGCTATGTTAATCATACGCTCCAATTTTGAGATCGGTTGCATGCGTTCTCGGGTTTATGAATTATGTCGCTCGAGCATCAACACCTATTCACTCTTTTCTTAATCGATATTCGTTCGACTACCGGTAAAGTGAAACATTAATCAAAAACACGTAACGGTAATGACAAAATTCTAACTGTTATTATTTTTATTATTGTTTTATTATTTTATTTGTAAACTGGCTGGAAGCCCTTTTTATACATAACGATACAAACATAAATTCCTTGTGATACAAACAAAAAAGAAAATAGAAAAAGAATACAGGGAAAAAGAAAAAAGAAAAGTTTTATAGCCATTAAGATGATAAAATTATGGGGTAATTGTGGTGTTTCGCAATTGTCGTTTTAGAATTTGTAGGGAAAAAAGGTAAAAGGAAGAAATACGGTAAAAAAGTCAATGTTTTTGTCTATTAATTCATAATTTTCACAGTATAGCGTTACTATTTTACATCTAACCGTAAATCCAAGTCCATCGTTATCTAATTTCCATCGTGAACGCATTGGGATGATTATGCAGCGAAAAAATACTAAAAAATTATTTTTCTCAGAAAACTATAAAGGTTACTAAATTTGAATCCTGTACCATATTCTCTGTTACCACATGTGAAATTCGTTGCACGCGTTTCGAAAGTTCCTTCTCGCTGTATCCTGCGATGGTCCACGCTGGCCACTTAAGCCCAGTCCGCATCTTCGATTTCCTGAAGCACACAGTCGGTTGAAAAAGTGTGTCACAACCCAGATCCGCGATGCTGCGGCTGGTTTCACCGGAATACGCTTCGTATCCTCCGTATTTCGAGGCTCTCGGACATCGATCGAACGATTATCCTCGAGGACCGATTCGTGGACGTCGCAGACAGAGAAAGGACGCGGTTTCCGGCTGGACCGGTTCCTCGTGAAGAGTGAAAAGTCGCGATCTATATATAAATCTATTTCGAACGTTATAATCTTGCAACGATCCTCTTTCATCTTCTGCATAAAATGTATAGCATACGCTTCAAAAGTACAGCAAATTCATAAAAATTCAATTATGTGGAGCTTTCGGTAATTAATCTTAGCATCCATGTAACTTTCTTAATTTCGTATGAAGACTTTATCAAACACTTACTTCATCTTCTTAACTTATAAGAAGTCTAATTATTTGTGTATAAATATATATTGTATATCAAAGGGATTTTACCCGTTTAATAAAAT
Organism: Tetrapedia diversipes; assembly: GCA_033822845.1. Lineage (NCBI taxonomy): Eukaryota > Metazoa > Arthropoda > Insecta > Hymenoptera > Apidae > Tetrapedia > Tetrapedia diversipes. The sequence goes on from JAOPTO010000845.1 coordinate 199,317, forward strand.
TATTATTATTATTATTATTATCATCTTACTTTGTAGAGATATATATTTATAAACTTCTGGATGATCGATGTTTCATAGCAGAAATTATTATGTGTGTGTAGAATTTATTATAATTCTATTTTTTCAACGTTATACGTTAATACGAGATAACAGTTATTATACAATTATTTGTGATTAAAAAGTCGTAACGCTCAAATATTATGGGGTTGGTATATTTTTGCGATGCAGTGTGCATCATAAGAAAGTCATGGTGATAAATATCGTTGTGAAGTAATTCAGAAGCTCGATCGGACGATTTCTCTTCGAAACGGCATTAGTATATTTATATGGCGATAATCTCGAGCAGATAATGTTGAGAACACGCGAAATTTTCGAATATTTTTCCGATGATTCTTCGCTCCACGATACAAGTGCTGGAGTTTCTACGATTGCGTCAAGGTTCTTGTGATCGGTAATTGGTTTTCGTTGAGCCACGGGTCGTTGGACACTCCTCGAACGTGCTTGATCGTGGACCTTCGCGATTTCCGCTGCGTTCATTAGTTTATCATAACACAGTATCCTCTGTGACAACTTTTGCAGCGTATTCAGTTTCATCCATCACCTTGTAGGTAAAATAGTTTATGAATCCTTAAAACAGTTTGCGAGGCCTTTTATAAACGTAGAATTTTTAACCCTTTCGCTGCGGCAGTCTAGTTCGTCGAAGTACCATTACTGAACGGAAACTCGCGTCGGAAATATGTAAAGTGCGCGTGGTTTCTGTATATACGTTTTTCTAAGCCTTAAATAACAACTATACTGAATAAAACAATCATTGGTCTAACGTAATAAGTATATTACATTTTTAATACGAAAAGACTTATAATACAAAATTATGCTGCCGCATATATGCAGCGAAAGGGTTAATTTGGCCCCGAATTCGGTAAAATAAGAAGAGGAAAAATCGATGTCTGTTTTACCAAGCGAAGAAATGAATGGTTTCCTCTGAAATATGAAGCTTTCTTATTTATGCACTCAAAGATAGAACAGTTGAAACGGTATCTTTTGCGAATCTTGTATCGTTTAACGAAACCCATTTACGTTTATCGAGAACTGTTACGATTTCACGGGCTGGGTGTGCTTGTGTATCAATCAAAGTAACGAGCATGTAAATGAAATTGGTGGTAAAGCGTCCGTAGAAAGTGATTAAAGACCGTGCTCGGTGTATTATCGAAAGTGGCAGAAACGCAAATAGATGCATAGAGGAATAATTGCGATAGAAAGCGGGTGCAACGTTCAGTCGCTTTATTTGCTGATAATTGCACCCGTATGAATTATTCATGAAGAGCGTGGCAATTGTTGATTTAATTCAAATCTTCACGCGATTCGGACCAAATTTGTTGTTCGAAAACTCGCCAAGAGTTGAATTACTCTTCGATCCCTTATCGGCTTTAACCCTTTGACTGCTAAAGGCGTATATATACGCCTTCACAAATCCATCAATATATACGAAAGGCGTAAATATATACGTTCTCTGTATTTTTCTACTATAACACCTTTATTACTGTTTTACCGATTAATTCAACATGGAATTTATTGTCCTATGTAACATAGCAACTAAATATGCCATTATTATTTGCCATTATTATTTTTTAAACCGTAAGAATGGTATAAAATTTTCGGGTACTGTTTCGGTCACTAGTCGGTGGACAACCAGTCGCAGCGACTGACATGCGAAAAACGCGCCGCAGTCAAAGGGTTAAACAACGCAACGATGATCAACCCTTTCGCTGTAGGACGGTTAATCGTTGCTGTACTGTCGTTGAATAACGTTTTAAAATAAAATCTATGAAATGAAATTAATAAATAATCGAGCATAAGCTTTTTTAACGCATTTTTAATTGCATGTCGTCTACTCTATAGTGGTCGTTTACTGTGAAACGATTATAACAGAATTTTGTCGCGCAAACCGCTTGTTGAATCTTAATCCAATGCCTTTCATAGCTTAATGGCTGTGAAATAGGAATTGCAAACCTGCTTTCAGTCCTCGTGAAATTCTTAATGACTCCGACCATTTAATTATCTTTAAGCTGGTACGATGCTGTTGGCGTTTCAAGAAAAAAGGAAGTGAACATTTTTTTAGAATGCAAGCAAGGGTATACCGTTGACATTCAAAGATTTGAATGATGATTCACACTTGGCGAGCACCTAATGTCTCATCAGATAATTACTATACTTTTCTACCCCGAACAATTGCATTGTACGAATTAATTCTTGAATGTGTTTAACTTTTTAACAGTCGGTATCTCTTTCATTGGATTTAACAATTCCCTGTATCCTTTTCACAAGTTCCTTACGAAAAGATAATTTTTTCAGTTTAATACACTATATAAAAACGGGACGTTTTATTTCTATTTTTATTATATACTCGAAGAAAAGGTTCATTATCGTTCAACTATTAATACCAATTAATTAATATTTGTTTCTATAATCTATAAACTTAACACTAGAACTACCACAGCAGTTAAAATGACTGGTTGATGATTACTTATAGCAACCTTATAAATTCACTGTAGTAAAGCTTCCAAAATTTCCTATGATTTTCCGTAGAAGGTATAAATAAAGATTTATTTCTTATGTATTCCGTATTTTTTCATGTAATTTCCAATGTGATCTCTTCCGTGCAAATAAGTACGCTTTGATTGTCGGTAGTTCTAGTGTTAATTCAATGTAGTTAATGAACTTCGGCGGACATTGACACCAAAAATAGCAAATTGTGTCATTTTCTTGCCATTCTTGCATGGCCAATATCGTTTCTTATGGTTGCTCGAAAAACTAGTGGACCCTTGACGTAAGTAATTAACAAGAAAAAAGAGTGGCGAACAATTCACGAGTTTAGCGACCCGTCGGAGAAACTATGCTTCTGCCAGGCCTGTTAAAATTTATCGCTCGTTCCCGGATGGTTTACTACCGTGCCGTTTCCGGTTCGTTAAACGTCGTCCGGAAGAAAGCCAATTCGTCGATCAAATTTTCACAAAGTAACATTGTTTCGAGACGGATCATCGATCGGCCTGGTTCTCGCTCGTAAATCGCTCGATCTTCATTTTAAATCGTCGGAACCACGGTTACAATATCATTTTTCTGTCGATTCATCGAAATAACTTTGGAAAATTTCCTTCGACATTATATCAAATATTTTACATTCTCACGCGTAACTGTATTTATATTATATTTATTTTGTGCGGATCATAACACTATCACTATACTATACTGCAAAAATGCAAAATGAAGAAAATCTCCTTCGCGAACGTGTGTACCTTAATTTTAAGGCTCGATGCAAACGAACGATTTTTCAACGCACAAACGTATGCTTCTCCTCGGTTTTTTTAATTAAAAACAATGAAAACTAGCTAAGCCTACCGACGAGTTAGGATATACTTATATGTGACGAAAAAAATCAAATTGAAAATTGTATTTAAAAAATACCTAATACAAGAGAAACAAATTGTAATAATTACAGTAATGGTTACGGTAAATTTTTAAAAATGTAGGAATCACAATAAATTTACAAAGTTTCCATGAAAAATTACGAATCGGTCAATTTGACCAGTCTTGGTAGTTATAGAACTAAAATTAGGGTACACGCGTTTGTAAAAAGATTATCTTCATTTTGCAATTTTGTGCTGTAGTATTGCATTCTAGTGATTCTATAGTAACCGCTGTATTTAATAGTAAATAACGTTCGTTAAAAGTGAATGAACGCAACGAGCCTCGAAACACGGTGTCATCACCCTGTTTTGCATATTTCGGTTAGTTACATTCTTCTGTCCTCGACCGATTTTTACTTCGACCCGCGTCTGCAACACCACGTAACGATAAACGAGCCCGGTTGACGCAATCCTGCGAGAAATTTTGAATTTTCCTCGGGCTTTTTCCGTACAGAATCGAGAATAGTTTCGCTATTAGTCTTGCACAACGTGATTCGAGCTCCTCGCCACGCTTTTACTTTCGAGTATCACGAGTTCTTCGTTCGCGATCATCGAGATACAAGAGTAATTAGCAAAGCAAACGGGAATCTGTGTTTTTGTCATCGTTATCGATCTTTCGTTGATGGACTGCTTAAGAGATAAAAACAGATTAAGGAATTTAATTTTAGAACCTAAGCTTATTTAAATATTTTTCCCTATCTTGTTAAAGAAAGATCGTTATATGCGATTCGATTGATAATATCAATTTTGCAATAATAAATTTATCAGCGTAATAATCTTTGATAAGTGTTTAGCTTGAAAAATAATTTTTGTCGCTCGAATTATATAAATTGTAGCGGTGCTTCGAGAGGTTGATTTATTGCCTGACTTTTACTTCATGATCCTATCATGGAAGCTTCGTACAGCTACCGTGAAAGTGAGTGGTCGCAAAGGAAAGGGAAATTTTGATTTTAAAAAATTCAGGAGTCATTAGTTTTATGCAGAGATAATTTAGAGAGGTGGACGACTGATTTCCCAAACCATCAATAACTTAACCCTTTTAGCGCCGAACGACGATATATCGTTGGGTATGCCATGGCGCCTAATTATTTGCATCGCGAGAGAGCTCTATCTCAAAATAAATTTATAAAACGTTACAAATGTTTCAATTTTTTCTTTTATCCCATAATATGCTTCTTGTTGAATTTTGTAAATATCATTCTTACTTCTGTTTTTATGACTTTTTTCCCAAACCTTAACAAATTAATTAAATTTGCTCGGCACTAAAAGGGTTAAACTTTTAATCCACCAAGTATTACGAGTCTTCCAAATATTTCCGCACAAATAAAACAATTTCTGTTCAGAAGTAAAGTATTCTGAATCTAAAAAAATTCTCTGAGTTTTCTAAAAAAAAAAAAAAATCTTAAAAATACATCGTTCATTCTAATTAATCATCACATACAGTACCGCTCAACAATTTAAATTTCTATCCAATTCCACGTCATAAAATAATTACAGAAACATATTGTATCGCTCTTGTTGGATTCATCTTATTTTATCGATCACGAATTTTATTATTGGCGTATGCGAATTCGTCGCAAGGTTACATAATGGTTAATTCCATCGAGAAACGAACGCTGCACGGGACGAGACAACGCAATGTGAACGGGGCATTAGACGATAAAGCGCCTCGAGCAGGGAACTTCACCAGGATTAGCATACAAGTGAAGACGGTGATTGTGTAGAAAATAGAGGCGTTAGAAATCCTTTCAAGGTCTGACTTTCTAATTCTCCCTGAAGTTTTCGTCGCTCGTTACGTTCCTTGCTCGAAACGTGTGTGCGTGTGCAGGTTTTTCCGCGAATGAACTGGTTCGCCTGGAAAAGTGTCCCGAAACGATGTCACTTTTGTTGCGTAAAGTTCTTCGAGAGGTCGACACGTGTTCCATTTCAGAATCCAACGCGGTTCCGACTGGTTCTTGGACGTAAAAATGATTGCAGAACAAGAATGACAGTAATCAACGCGTGCCCCGTCGAACATGCTAATTAATTCTCCATTTTTCTCGGGCACCGAGTACACTTTTACCCCTTTTTTCTTTCAACAAAGTGGCCACTTGAATTTTAACCACATTGCAGTATTGAATAGTTCGTGAAGTTGCAAGTGAAATGATACGTTATTGGTGTGTGTGTGTGTCAGATTCAACCTGTTGTAACCTTTTTTTTTTCGTGGCACTCAAAATTGGACACTTAAAGCGTCGAGTGCTCTGTCACGAACGGAAACCTGTCGAAGCACATAATTTGTCATAGGGTTGCGACAAGTGATATTTAAACTGTAATTCTGGTATGAATGCAGTTTGGTATTATAATCCGACCGGTGGAAATTTCAACTACGCCAAAGTGATAATAATATTAGTCTTGGAAACTTGAGAAAGTCCATGAAACACGAACGATCATTTTTACTTTTTCTCAATACGCTTGAAACGAATTTTAACCCTTTGCGCTAGAGAGGCGTCTGTTGGTCGCCAAATGATAGTTCCGAAATTTTTCTGACGTTATTTAATTTGTTTGTTAGTTTAACTCAGAGGTTAAATATTTATGTGTGTAAATTTTAGTATACTATTTAACTAAACTAAATGACATTTCATATTGGCGGATGTTAGTAATTAATTTGCATTTGAAAATCTTTGAAGTCAGTATCATCAGACGACTAATGCACCTCTCGGGTGCAAAGGGTTAAAACTCTTCGTTAACGTTCCAAGAAATTAATTGTATTCATTTAGCCACCAATAGATACAGCATTACATTTTTATGCTCTCGATAAAATTATTATTTTTTATAAAATAATTATAAAAATCCTTTCACAGTACTCGAACGACATTTCAATCAACAATTATATCGCGAGGAGTTACTAAAAATTCGAGTCACTATTTCGTTACACGTTCCCTTTCTTGGCGTATCAATTTTATCGAGATTTTTCGCAACACCACAAGCGATGTGATTAATTGTTGGCGAACGTCAAAGCAAGCTCCGCTATCGAGTATGTAAGTAATATCGCGCGAGTAACGATCTCGATCTCGTTCTGATCTACAGCAGGAGCCGAAACCGGAACTCGACGCCAGTAACGGAAGCAGCAACGGCGGCAGACCGAGATTCGTGCCTGTGACAGCGCTCGAGGACGTGCAGGCGGTTCGATGCGCGGAGTTCCACCCCCATGGAAAATTGTACGCCGTGGGATCGAACTCGAAGACGCTCAGAATATGCTCCTATCCGAAGCTCCACGATGTCAGGTGAAATATTCATTTCTTCGCCATTACTTTCATCCATTTCTCTTTGTAAATTTCTTTAGTCCTGCGTTCTGTTTCTTTCTT
>JAOPTO010000846.1:0-17649 GCA_033822845.1 Tetrapedia diversipes
GGCGACGGCCGCTCCTCTTCAGGCACGGCCCTGGGCGACGAGGCACCCTCCGTCCGCCCGACCTGACTCCTACCGGGTCCTCTGGTTCTTCCTCGGACGGTCGTCCACTCTTCTCTCGCCGGACACTCGTCGGACTCCGACGACGACTCCCTGAGTTGGGGCAGGGGGCTGAGCGGGGGGGACTTGCGACCCCTCGCCGCCACCCTACCCTTGGGTCTCTGCTCCACCCCTGGGGCCCCCTTGGTGGTGGCGGGGACCCCGACTGCGCCTAGGATGTTTCTGGGGCGCAGCCCTTCTCTCCTCTTCAGGGACTCGGGCGGTAATGACGTCGCCCGAGTCCTTCTCCTGGGGGTGGAGCGGTCTGTGGCCGGTGGTGACACCTCACCCCTGGTCATCGGTGGCTTTGAGGGGGACAGGCCAGGTTTGGTCCCCCTCATCGTCTTCTTGGGGGCGGCCTCGGGAGGCTCCGTCAAGGCCCTCCTCGCCCTCGCCCTGGTAACGGGCGGGGCGGCCGGTGGGGAGATGTAGATTCCCACCGGCGACCTCCCGGTCAGTATAGCCGCCCCTCTATAGATGGCGCTTTCATGTATCGCCGCCGAGGGTATTGGCCCGCCGCAGACGGTCGTCGTCGTGGTCGTCGTTGGTGAAATGCTGGCCTGGCCGCTGCATGACGGCGTAGTGGTCGTAGCCGTCACCACTGGTGTTGATGTGGGGGGGGTGCAGGTGGTTGGCACCCCCCGGGGGGACGGTGTAGTCCTCGTGTCCCCCCACGGCAGCGCGACCACGGGCAAGATTGGTAGCGCCCGGGCCGCGCGCGATATGGCAGCGGCTTCGGCCAGCACGGGTGACGGCCCCCTGGTGACCTCCGCAAAGGTCGTGGTGGGGGTCACCCTCCTCGCCGGGGCAATCTTCTTCTCCTCTTTCTTCTTCAGTGGTCCGGGTGGGGGGGGCGATTTGGCCGCCCCAGCCTTGGTCCTCTTCTGGGCGGCCTCTCCCGGTGACTTGGAGGAGCGGGGGTTCTTGGTGGTGGTGCCCCCGCTCTTCTGCCCCCTCTTCTCCCCGGACCCACTGGGCCCCGGCGGCGGGGTCCGTCGACCCGCCGAGTGTCGGCTGGTGGGGACTGCCGAGGATCCCCCGGTGGCTGATGTTCGGCCTGCCGACGCCGTAGCAGGTGGTCGGTTCTCCGGCGTCGGCTCCCTCGCTGCTGTTGTTGTTGCCGCTTGGTTGGGCGGCGCCCGTCGCAGCAGGGTCGCGATGCTCCTGGTGGTGGTGGTGCTTAATTTCTTCGGGGCGGCCGTCGTCTTGGGCACCGCCGCCTTTTTCTTTATTGCGACCGCTGTCGGTGGGGCGCTGGTCTTCCGTGTTGCGCCAACCCGAGAGGGTGGGGGGGGAGGATCGCTCGGCAGGAGCGTGTCCCTGATCTCCGCCTCAGTTGTATATACTGGGACGGAGAGTCGCGTCTCGGCCGCCGGCTCCGAACTCGCGGGGGCGGCACCCGTGGGAGGGGTCGGGCGGGTAACCGCGACACTGGCCACCCCGACGTCTCCGTGACTGTCGGCGAAGTGCTTCTTCACCTTCTTCAGCGCATATGCGCTGTCGTCGGTGAATCCGCAAACTTCGCAGACAAACTGGCGTACTGCGCCAGGGTGGTGGAGCCTAAGATGTTTTCCTAGGTCCTCGTGTCGCAGGTACACGCCCGCGCCCTTTTTTAATACTGCCCTACTGTTAAAACAGTAGGGACACTCGAACTGTGGCGGGAAGGGAAATTTTATGACTACCACGTTGGTGGTATTGGCCGCCATGGTGGAACCTCGCGAGTCCGGAACCGATGTACTATTCTCTAGTTTACTAATTTTAAAATACTTACGCTGGGTGTAACAAAAGGGATACACCCAGGCAGTCAAAAGTTAAAATAATAAATAGAATAAATAAATAAATAGTGTACAACAAATAAATAAATAAATATAAAATTACTATCTGTACTTATCAATGCATATAACAAATAAAAATATAAATAAATAAACCTACTCTCCGCGATAAAATAAATTACAAAACAAATGTGAACAAGGGGGTCGGGGACGCCGCGAAACAAAGCGAAGGGATGAATAAATAGTCCATAAAAAATAAAATAAATAATTTAATGCAATACAAGATAACGGGATGGGTCGGTGGATAAAATATGTATTTTAATATAAATAACACGAAAATAAATAAATAAATATATATAACAATAGATAAATAAATAAAATATATAATAATCAAGTATAGTTAAGAATAAAATAAAATAAAACGACCTATGTAATGCGCCCCGGCCAACGCACACACACACACACACACACACACACACGAAAATAGTGACAGCTAGCGCGCGAGGGGCTAGCTGCTTCTCCCGCCTCGCGAGTGCCGGCTGTCCCCGTTGCCAGGGATGAGCCGCCACTTAAAAGAGACAATCGAACGAATAGAAAATGTACAGAATTCAAACGGGAATAAATTCCCGGAATTCGGTCTCCCTGGACCGTCGGATCGCCCGATCAATCCAGGAGCACTTTTCTACCAGGCGGGCTGGTACCGGGGGTGGACAACGGATCGAGTTACGTTCCTGTAAAGAGGGAACGTACCCCGATCACTAAAAATACAAACTTGACTCTAATTTAAAAACTACAACCCAATTGGGGTTGGCCTAGTCTTCCCGGAGCCCGCGGCAGCGGGCGACTTTCCGGGAGCACGCGGCCAGCAAAAGGGCGCGAACCGGCCAACCGGCCGCACCGGATCCGGGTCTCGGGATCCAGCTAAGGGTGGCGACCAGCGTCACCGATAGCTGTTAAAAATTTAAAACAAGCAAGACTCGACACGAATTCAAATACAACCCGCCGTTGCGAAAAATTCGCGCGGGCAGGAGGGGTCCAATTCGGACCGTCCGCGCAGGTCCGTCGGCGGTCCGGCGGTCCCGCGGGCACAAAATAACCGCGAAAATCAAAAATTCAAAAATTTTCCCAGAAGTTTGCTCAAGGCAAACTGACCCTTCACCAGCTCATGCAGCAAATTGACCAATTCTTACCTCAAAAAGTCCACCACAGGTAGCCAGGCAGGAACCACTCGCGCACCACTTATCACTCGCGAAACACACTTTACCGCACACACTTTAGGATAGAAAGAGAGTCAGAATATATAAAAGAAAATTAGAATAAATAAAATAAAAAGAAAGAAAAGAAACTATATATGGAGCTATCAGACGTGGGCCGAGTCCTGCGGAACTGCAAAACAGGTCCGACCCAAGGCGGAGGAGGAGCGAGCTCCCGTCTACCGCCGAGCTCCAAAAATCAGACTAATATTCTGACTCTCCGATGGAGAGTGTATCAGATATTAAGCTGATAAGAACAGATTAAGCAGTTTATTTTCCAATAAATGTTTCCCCGGAACCGAGGCCCCGGGGATGGATACATATAAGGTACAAACTTGAAACGGCTCGCCGTGGTTTTTTTGTATATAAATATTTAATATCCCAGGGGACAATACCCCCTTGGATATTTAGTTAAACTATAAAATGGTCCCCCTACCCGGGTGTACAAGACCCGGGCGGGGTCGTCAATAAATATGTTACTAAGCGAAGGGGCTCGCTGCCCCTCCCGGCAAGCCGGGCTTAATCATAAAATACAGAATAGTCACCTACGAGCGGTACCGGTGAGCTATGGAGAATAAATAAATACATACTTTGATCTTGGAAGCTGCAGTCATCAGAAATTTAATTTTTAGTATTATGATCGAGCGGCGGGAATTTTATTTTCTCCTTATTGCATTTCTGAGCCTCTTTGGTTTTACTTTTTGGTATTGATTTTAATTTTAATTTTAATTTTGCCCCACGTCATTTTCAGGTCTTTCGGGCTCGGGACTCTCCCGAGTCGCGGAGTCAGTAGCGGCCACGCCTGTCGTCGCATCGGTTCGGGAATACTGCCTTATCCCCGAAACGTGCTCGACGTAGACGTCTCTGGACCAGGCTACTGTCTCTGATGTTAAGAGACGTCTCATCAGGGAGGCATATCCTGATGAGACGCGCAGCACGTCCAGGACGTACTCGTTCCCCGGGTCCCAGGCTCCCAGGGCGCCGACGACGAACGCGTCGACTAGCACCCGGTAACCGCGCCTACGCAACGAGTCCGCGAGGGGCTGGTACTTTTGTACCTTGGCCAGCCTCGCTTCCTCGATTGCGCCGAAGGTGTTCTCGAACGGCACGGCTACATCTACCAGCACGACGGTTCTTGACGACTCGTGCGCCACGACAATGTCGGGACGCAGAGCCGCTGTGCTGTCATCAGCACCCGGAACCGGCCTGTTCACCCGGATCTCCCCCGGAAGCCGGATCGCTTTTGCGATCCGACGGACGATGTTGTCGTGCCGCAGCTGCCGGGCCGCCGAGTGAAGTCCGCAGTGTTGGAGCACATGAGGAAGGGTCTCCGCCTCATATCCACAACGCCGACAGCGGCGATCCAACTCACCCCACCGACGCGCCCCATTTAAGGGGAGCACGTCGAGTCGAGCTCGATGGACGAACCGCCAGTCGGCGAAGCGGATAAAACCTCCCGTACGCATGAAGTGGTTACTCACTCCATGTCGGGAGGTGGCATCGAACACCTTCCCCTGGTCACGCTTCTTGAGAAGCGATCCCAAGTAGTGATCCATCACTGCGGACCTCAACCGGCGAATAATAAGCCCTTTGGCAGCGGGCGGCACGAGGACAGAGCGTCCGTTGGGTCGTAACTCGACAGAGAGCTCGCGTCGACCCTCATCCCACCTCCAATTGACACCGATGCGCGCTCCGGTCCTTGCACAGGCAGCCCTCACCTGCGCCCAGAACGAGGTGCGACCTGTGGAAGGCCTTGCGAAGTCCCCGGCCAAAGAGCCCGACAGGTACTCCGCAAGGTCCCGGTTGTCCGGGGCACGACCGATCTTCTGGCGAACGGTCACGAGCAACGCTGATCTCGCTATTGACGCGACGACGTCGTCCTCCGCATTCAGCATTCTGAATGCGTGTCCGATCGTCATCACGTCGGCGAGATCTGCCAGGGGAAGCAGCCCACAACCACCCTTGGAGGGGGGGATGTAGACTACTTCCGCACTGGCACGTTGAGGCAGGCACAGCCAAGCCTTGACCGTTCGCTTTAGGATACGGTCGGCTTCTTTCAGGGGTGCCTTCCTCACTCTGGCGCCCCGCAGCAAAAAGTCGAGTCGCGGCAGCAGAAAACTTGCTACCGTCTCGACCTTCTGCCACGGAGCCAACAGAGAGGTGTCTAGCCTGTGCAAATCCCGAAGCAGGCCTTCGATGGTTGGAAGTGGGGTCGGGTCGACGCGAACTCCCGTCGCGACCCCGAGATGGTCATACGACTCACCTCGCTTCAAGGGGGGAACGAGTACTCCTCCGAGGGTGAACTGAGTCTCGGCCACTCCTCCAACCTTTGTAACGTGCAGAGTTGCACACTTACTCGGGTTGAAGGATAGGCCGAGAGCTGCTGCCACTTCCTCGGCTGCGCACAGCAGCCCTTGCATGTCCTCCGGAGTTCTCGTGACAACAGCTATGTCGTCAGCGTAGGCCAGGGCTGTCACCTCTTGTCCCAATACGTCGTACCCGACTCCCGAGACGCTGGCCATGTGGACCAACGGCTCGATCGCCAGGTCGAACAATATTGGGGAGAGGGGGCACCCCTGCCTGACTCCGGATTCCATGCTGATCCGCCCCGTGTAGCCGCTCGAAGTCCTTACCTTCGTCCAACAACCTGTATACAGGTTGCTGACGAGGTTCAGGAGGGAGCGGGGTACGCCGGTGCGGACCAGCGAGTCCGTGATAATGGAGTGGGGGATCGATCCAAACGCGTTGGAAAGATCCAACCACGCCACTACCACTTCGCGTTTGCTCCTTTCCGCGTCCTCCAGGATTTCCTGCAGCACGAAGTTGTGCTCATGGCACCCCTCGTGCGGCAGGAAGCCCTTTTGGGCCTGGGAAAGCCGTTGGTTTTCAACGGCCCAACGCGAGATTCGGTCGGCGAGGACGGCCGCGAACAGTTTTGGGATTACGTCTCCCAACGCTATGGGCCTCCAATTCGCGAGGTCATCCCGGTCGCCCTTCTTGTAAACAAGAATAGTGGACGACCCCTTCCAGCTTCCCGGGACGTGCTCAGTACGGCGGCAGGCGTTGAAAGTCGCCGTTAGAAGGATGCAGCCTGGGTCCTTCCGTCGCAAGTCGAGATAGGTGAGGCCGTCTGGACCCGGAGAGGACTTTTTCATCCTCCCGAGCCGACGGGCTACCTCGACCTGGGTCAGGTCGGACACCAGGCGCTCATTAGAGCCCTCAATAGGGGCCTCGTACTGAGCCAAAGGCACCTGTCCAGAGGGGACACGTCGCGTATAGATGTTCGTGAAGTGCCTATGGACCACATCCATAGGCACTTGGCAGTGCTCAGGAGGGCTCTGAAGCACCTCCTGGACTGCACGCTTTCGGTCCGCCCTGAACAGGCGCTGGAGGCGAGTTGCCTCTTCAATCCGTCCCGTTCCACTTTCCGGGGCTCCGGTCTCTCGCGATTGGAGACCCATACCGGGACGACGGTCCCGTCTGCTCGCCGTCGCCCTCTGCCGACCGAGTCCCGCGTTTGAGGCGGTCGATGTTGCCTCATCGGCTCCCGCGGCGATCTTGCCACCGAAGAACCTTGCCAACTCAGTGGCAAGGTCCTCGAGTTGTTCGGGCGTCTCCACCGCTTCCGCCATCGCCACGAGTTGTGCCCTGATGGCAGCTGCGGCGGCCCTGGACCCCTGAGCGGGCCCAAAAGACCGGGCAGTGCCGGACAGTTCCTCGTGACGATCGCTTTCACGGGGGACGCGTGTGGCGCTAGTCGATCGCGGCGGGGGTACCGATGTGGGCAGACCACCTCGACGCGGTCTGGAGTAACGCGGGCCCGCTAGCCCGCCCCGGCGCGACCCGGTCCCTCCCTGGGAAGGGCTCCGAGTGGCGACGGGCTGGGCGTCTACATCGACAGCTTCGGGTTCGGCAGTATTGCCTCCCCTCCGCGACGTCGACGCGGCCCTTGACTCCGCGACGCGGGAGAATACCCTTGACGTGGGGTTTCGGCTCCTTCCCGCGTTCTACTATTATTGCTGGCGGGGTTGTTTCCCGCCGCTCCACAGATGCACTTATTTTGCTGCCAGCCCCGGTTTGGCCCGGGGCGACTGGCCACTTCACTGGATAAACACTCACCGGTACCGCTCGGCGTCAGAAATCGGATCGGGCTCGTTGCCCGATCTGTCACTAATCTAACCTTAAAATTAACAATTTTATTATCTATTACTTCGGGCCCCCGCCGAGGTCCGTCGCCTCCTCCCACCTGGCGCGCCACTCGGATTGGCGCCGGCGGTGTCTCTCTCTTCTCCTCCTCAACTTGTGCTGGCGACGGCCGCTTCCTCTCCGGTACGACCCTGGGCGACGGAGTGTCCTCCAGCCGCCCAACCCTCCTCCTGCCGCTCTTCCTTCTCGATGCTCCAACCGTGCTCCAATTCTCTTCCGCTCGGCACTCGTCTGACTCCGACGACGATTCCCTTATGGTTGGTAGGGGGCTGAGCGAGGGGGATTTGTGGACCCTCGCGGCCGCCCTACCTTTGGGTTTCGGCTCCACCCCTGGGGCCCCCTTGGTGAGTGCGGGGACCCCGGCTGCTCCCACGATGTTCCTTGGGCGCAGCCCCTCTCTTCTGCTCCTGGACTCGGGCGGAAGTGAGGTTGCCCGAGTCCTCCTCCTTGGGGTGGAGCGGTCTGCGGCCGGTGGTGATGCCTCACCCCCGGCGGCCGGTGATTTGGAGGGGGACGGGCCTGGTGTGGTCCCCCTCCTCCTCTTCTTTGGGGCGGCCTCGGGAGGTTCTGTTGTCGCCCTCCTCGCCCGCGCCCTGGTAACGGGCGGGGCGGCCGGTGGGGAGATGGACAGTCCCACCGGCGACCTCCCGGTTAGTATAGCCGCCCCTACATAGATGTTACTAATGGTCACGGCCGCCGTAGGGATTGGCCCGCCGCAGACCATCGTCGTCGTCGTCGTGGCTGTTAGTGGGCCAGCCGAGCCGCTGCACGACGGCGTTGTTGTGGTAGCCGTCGTCACCGTTGTTGTGGTGGGGGGAGTACAGGTGGCCGGTACCCCCCGGGGGGATGGCGTAGTCGTCGCATCCCCCGTCGCTTGCGCGACACCGGGCGAGATGGGCAAGGCCCGGGCCGCGCGCGACACGGCAGCGGCTTCGGCCAGCACGGGCGACATCCCCCGGGTGACCTCCGCGTAGGTGGTGGTTGGGGTCACCCTCTTCGTCGGGGCTATCCTCTTCTGCGGTCCAGGTGGCGGGGACGTCTTGGCCGCTCCCTCCTTGGCCCTCTTCGGAGCGGCCCCTCCAGATGACGTGGAGGAGCGGGGGTTGCTGGTGGTGGAGCCCCCGCTCCCTTGTCCCCTCTTCTCCCCGGACCGGCGTGGTCCCGACGGCGGGGTCCGTCTGCCCGCCGAGTGCCGGCTCGTGGTGCCCGTCGAGCTCCCCCTGGTGGCTGGTGGACTGCCGGCCGACGCCGTGGCTGGTGGAGACTTCTCCGGCGTCGGCCTCTTCCTCTCCGCGGATGTAGTTGCGGGCGGGTTGGGCGGCGCCCGTCGCAGCATGGTCGCAATACTCCTGGTGGTGGTGGAGGTAGTCGTCTTTTTAGGGGCGGCCGTCGGCTTTGACACCGCCGTCCTCTTCCTTGGTGCGACTGCTGTCGTTGGGGCGCTGGTCCTTCGTGTTGCGCCAACCCGAGAGGGTGGGGGGGGAGGATCGCTCGGCAGGAGCGTGTCCCGAATCTCCGCCTCGGTCGTATAGACAGGGACGGAGAGACGCGTCTCGGCTTCCAGTCCCGGGCTTGTGGGGGCGGCTACTCCCGGGGAAGGGGTCGGGAGATTAGCAGGGGCACTTTCCCCCCCGACGGCTCCGTGACCGTCTGCGTGATGCTTCCTCACCTTCTTCAGTGCATACGCACTGGAGTCAGTGAAGCCGCACTCAGCACAGACGAACTTCCGTACTGCGCCGGGGTGGTGGAGCCTGAGATGTTTTCCCAGGTCCTCATGCCGCTGATAAACGCCCGCGCCCTTTTTTAGCACCGCTCTGCTATTATAGCAGAACGGGCATCGAAATTCTGGCGGAAACGGGTACTTAATGATTACCACATTGGTGGTATTTGCCGCCATGGTGTTACCGCACAAGCCGGGACTGGCGTCAAAGTGTATATTGCTAATTTTCGAGTTAAAATACTAGAGCTGGGTGTAACAAAAGGGATACACCCAGGTAGTCAATGATTAAAAAAGAAATAAATAAATAAATAAATATACTAAATAAATAAATAAATAAATAAAATGGCGTCTGTTCCTATCCAATAAATAACAAGCCCTAAACTAATACTTTATTCTTATTATTCTCCTAGATAGATATACCGATCATACACTCTAAAACACACACAGTTGGGTCGGGGTCGCCGCGAAACAAAACAGAGAAATAAATAAATAGTCGATAAAATTCAATAAATAATTTAATATATAGTACAAGTTAACGGGATGGGTCAGTGGGTAGAATATATAGTTAAATATAAATAATACAAAAATAAATAAATATATGATTAAATACACAACAACAGATAAATAAATAGAATAAAATATAATATATAACAGTCAATTAGATTTAAAATACTATGACCTACTTGATGCGCCCCGACCGACGCACACACACACACACACACACACACACGAAAACAGCGACAGCTAGCGCGCGAGGGGCTAGCTGCTTCTCCCGCCTCGCGAGTGCCGGCTGTCCCCGTTGCCAGGGATGAGCCGCCACTTAAAAAGACACACGAACGGATGGAAAACACACAAAATTCACACGGGAATAAATTCCCGGAATTGGGTCTCCCTGGACCGTCGGATCGCCCGATCAATCCAGGGGCACTTTTCTACCAGGCGGGCTGGTACCGGGGGTGGACAACGGATCGAGTTACGTTCCTGTAAAGAGGGAACGTACCCCGATCACTAAAAATACAAGCTCGACTCTAATTAAAACTACTACCCAATTAGGGTTGGCCTAGTCTTCCCGGAGCCCGCGGCAGCGGGCGACTTTCCGGGAGCACGCGGCCAGCAAAAGGGCGCGAACCGGCCAACCGGCCGCACCGGATCCGGGTCTCGGGATCCAGCTAAGGGTGGCGACCAGCGTCACCGATAGCTGTTAAAAATTTAAACATGCAAGACTCTACGGCGATTCAAATACAACCCGCCGTTGCGAAAAATTCGCGCGGGCAGGAGGGGTCCAGTTCGGACCGTCCGCGCAGGTCCGTCGGCGGTCCGGCGGTCCCGCGGGCACAAAATAACCGCGAAAATCAAAAATTCAAAATTTTCCCAGGAGTTTGCACAAGGCAAACTGACCCTTCACCAGCTCATGCAGCAGAATTGACCAATTCTTACCTCGTAAAACAAAAGTCCACCACAGGTAGCCAGGCAGGAACCACTCGCGCACCACTTATCACTCGCGAAAACACTTTCACCGCACAGACTTTTTAAGAGAGAAGGAGAGTCAGAATATTTAAAAAGAAAGTAGAATAAATAAAAGAAAGAAAAGAAAACTATATATGGAGCTATCAGACGTGGGCCGAGTCCTGCGGAACTGCAAAACAGGTCCGACCCAAGGCGGAGGAGGAGCGAGCTCCCGTCTACCGCCGAGCTCCAAAAATCAGACTAATATTCTGACTCTCCGATGGAGAGTGTATCAGATATTAAGCTGATAAGAACAGATTAAGCAGTTTATTTTCCAATAAATGTTTCCCCGGAGCCGAGGCCCCGGGGATGGGTACAAAGTAATTACAAGTTTTCGCGCAAGGGCGGCTTGCCGAATTGTTTATATAATAATATTTTGATGCCCCGGGGGACAGTCCCCCCCAGGACATTAAGTTAAAGGGTAAGATATTTCCCCTATCCAGGTGTATAGGGTCTGGACGGGATCGTCAATAAATATAACTTTAAGTGTGGGGGCCTGCTACCCCTCCCGGCAAGCCGGGCTTAATCTAGGCAGTAAATATAGAATTGTAACTCAGGCGGCACCGGTGAGTATACATGAATAAATAAATAATAGATAATAGATAGCAACATACTACGTGAATAAATAGATAGGGTAAATAAATAAATGGAGCTGAGTAAACTAGGTATTAATGAATAGCAGCGCATCCCCGTTGGCTCGGGTAAATATATCTTCTACTTTTTCTTACTTTTTCATTCACTTATTAGAGTGGAGCGACGGCAGCATCAATATTCGTTTCGGGGCTTTCTATTTGTTGGGTTGACCCCGCATCATTTTCTTGCCTTACGTCTCCGGGACTCCCCCGGATCGCGGAACCGGTATCGGCCACATCTACCGTCGCATCGTTCCGGGAATATTGCTTTATCCCCGAGACATGCTCGACGTAGATGTCACGAGACCAGGCTACTGTCTCGGATATTATGAGTCGTCTCATCAAGGCGGCGTATCTCGATGAGACGCGCAACAAATCAAGGACAAACTCGTTCCCCGGGTCCCAGGCGCCCAGGGCGCCGACGACGAACGCATCGACCAGGACTCGGTAGCCGCGTCTACGCATCGAGTCTGCGAGGGGCTGGTACTTGTGCACCTTGGCCGTCCTCGCTTCCCCGATTGCGCCGAAGGTGTTGTCGAATGGCACGGCGACGTCCAATATGACGATGGTTCTAGACTGCTCATGCGTCACGACAATGTCGGGACGCAGAGCAGCAGTGCTGTCGTCAGCACCCGGTAATATCCTGTTTAGCCGGATTTCCCCCGGAAGCCTGATCGCTTTAGCGATCCGCCGGACGATATCGTCGTGCCGCAGCTGCCGGGCCGCCGAGTGAAGTCCGCAGTGCTGGAGCACATGTGGAAGGGTTTCCGCCTCATATCCGCAACGCCGACAGCGGCGGTCCACCTCGCCCCACCGACGCGCCCCATTTAAGGGGAGCACGTCGAGTCGAGCTCGATGGACGAACCGCCAGTCGGCGAAACGGATAAACCCTCCCGTGCGCATGAAGTGGTTACTCACTCCATGGCGGGAGGTGGCGTCATACACCTTCCCCTGGTCTCGCTTCCGAAGAAGCGATCCCATGTAATGCTCCGCCACTGCGGACCTCAGTCGGCGAATAATGAGCCCTTTGGCAGCGGGCGGCACGAGGACAGAGCGTCCGTGCTGGGGCCGAATCTCGATCGAGAGCTCGCGTCGACCTTCATCCCATCTCCAACTGATTCCAATCCGGGCTCCGGTCCTTGCACAGGCGGCCCTCACCTGAGCCCAGAATGAGGTGCGCCCTGTGGAAGGCCTTGCCAAGTCCCCGGCCAGAGAGCCCGACAGGTACTCAGCAAGGTCCCGGTTGTCCGGGGAATGACCGATCTTTCCGCGCACGGTCTCTAACAGCGCTGATCTCGCTATTGACGCAACGACGACGTCGTCGGCATTCAGCATCCTGAATGCATGACTAATCGTCATTACGTCGGCGAGATCGGCCAGCGGAAGTAGTCCACAACCACCCCTTGAAGGGGGGATGTAGACCACCTCGGCACTGGCACGCTGCGGCAGGCAAAGCCATGCCTTGACCGTGCGCTTCAAGATGCGGTCGGCTTCCTTTAAGGGAGCCTTCCTCATCCTGGCGCCCCGCAGCAAAAAATCGAGTCGCGGGAGCAAGAAGCTTGCTACCGTCTCGATCTTCTGCCACGGAGCCAGCAGGGAGGTATCCACTTTATGCAAGTCCCGGAGCAGGTCTTGGATAGTTGGAAATGGGGTCTGGTCGACGCGGACTCCCGTCGCGACCCCGAGGTGATCATACGACTCACCTCGCTTCAGGGGGGGAACGAGTTCTCCGCCGAGGGTGAACTGGGTCTCGGCCACCCCTCCAACCCCTGTAAGGTGTAGTGTTGCACACTTACCCGGGTTGAAGGAGAGGCCGAGAGCGGCAGCCACTTCCTCGGTGTTGCCCAGTAGCCTTTGCATGGAATCCGGGGTACTCGCGACAACAACTATGTCGTCTGCGTAGGCGAGGGATGTCACCTCCTGTCCCAATACGTCGTACCCAGCTCCCGAGACGCTGGCCGCTTGGACCAACGGCTCGATCGCCAGGTCGAACAATATTGGGGAGAGGGGGCACCCCTGCCTGACCCCGGACTCCATGCCGATCCGCCCCGTATAGCCGCTCGAAGTCCTAACCTTCGTCCAGCAACCTGTGTATAGGTTGCTGACGAGGTTCAGGAGGGAGCGGGGTACGCCGGTGCGGACCAGCGAGTCTGTGATGATGGCGTGGGGGATCGAACCAAACGCGTTGGAAAGGTCCAACCACGCCACCACCACCTCGCGCTTCTTCCGTTGCGCGTCCTCCAGTATTTCCTGCAGCACGAAGTTGTGCTCATGGCACCCCTCGTGCGGCAGGAAGCCCTTTTGGGCCTGGGAGAGCCGTTTGTTCTCAACGGCCCAGCGCGAGATCCGGTCGGCAACGACGGCGGCGAACAACTTTGGGATAACGTCTCCCATTGCTATGGGCCGCCAGTTCGAGAGATCATCCCGGTCGCCCTTCTTATAGAGAAGGACGGTGGACGACCCCTTCCAACTTTCCGGAACGCATTCGACGCGGCGGCAAGCGTTGAAAACTGCCGTTAAAAGTGAGCAACCTGGGTCTTTCCCTCGCAGGTCGGGGTATGTGAGGCCGTCGGGGCCCGGAGAGGATTTTTTCATCCTTCCGAGCCGACGGGATACCTCGACCTGGGTCAGGTCCGACTCCAGGCGCTCATTCGAGCCCTCAATGGGGGCCTCGTATCGAATGATCGGCACCTGCCCAGGAGGGACACGTCGCGCATAGATGTTGGCAAAGTGTCGATGGATTAAGTCCATCGACACCTGGCAGTGATCAGGGGTGTCTTGCAACACCTCCTGCACCGCGCGCTTTCTGTCCGTCCTGAACAGGCGCTGGAGGCGCGTAGCCTCCTCGATGCGTCCCGGTCCGCCTTCCGGGGCTTCGGTCCCTCTCGAACCGTGACCCATAGCAGGACGACGGCCCTGCTTGTTCGCCGCCGCTCGCGGCCGACCCGATCTCGCGCTTGGGGTGGATGATGGAGCCTCCTCGGGCCCCGGGACGATCCTGCCACCAAAGAACCTTGCCACCTCAGTGGCAAGGTCTTCAAGCTGTTGGGGCGTCTCCACCGCTTCCGCCATCGCCACGAGTTGTGCCCTGACGGCATCTGCGGCGGCCCTGGACCCCTGAACGGGCCCAAAAGACCGGGCAGAGCCGGGCAGTTCCTCGCGACGACGGCTTCCACGGGGGACGCTTGTGGCGTTGACTGATCGTCTCGGGGTTACCGAAGTGGACTGTCCACCCCGACGCGCTTCGGAATAACGTGGCCTCACTAGCCCGCCCCGGCGCGACCCGGTCCCTCCCTGGGAAGGGCTCCGAGTGGCGACGGGCTGGGCATCCACGTCGACAGAAACGGGTTCGGCAATATTGCCTTCCCTCCGCGACGCAGATGTGGCCCTCGATTCCGCGATGCGGGAGAGTACCCGTGATGCGGGGTAGCTCCTTCCCGCAGTCCTTTTTCTGTTGGCAGGGTTCCAGCCTGTCGCTCCACATGCACTGCACTTTTCACTATTGCTGTTAGGGCCCCGGCTT
Source organism: Tetrapedia diversipes (assembly GCA_033822845.1). Taxonomy (NCBI): domain Eukaryota; kingdom Metazoa; phylum Arthropoda; class Insecta; order Hymenoptera; family Apidae; genus Tetrapedia; species Tetrapedia diversipes. The sequence goes on from JAOPTO010000846.1 coordinate 14,709, forward strand.
GGCCCGGGCCGGTTGTTCGTGACACCGTTGAACTCACGGTCGCGATCACCGGCACCGCCCGGTGTCAAAAATCGGATCGGGCTCGTTGCCCGATCCATAACTATTCTAACCTTATTGCTAACTAATGTATTTTTTACAATTTCGGGCCCCCGCCGAGGTCCGTCGCCTCCTCCCACCTGGCGCGCCACTCGGATTGGCGCCGGCGGTGTTCTCCTCTTCTCCTCAACGACTTGTTCAGGCGACGGCCGCTCCCTCGTCGGCGCGACCCTGGGCGACGGCGTGTCTTTCAGCCGCCCAACACCTCTCCTGCCTGGTCCTCTTCTTTTTGTGGCAGTCCGCCACCCGTCCTCCTCTGCCGAACACTCGTCGGACCCCGACGACGACTCCCTGATGGTCGGTAGGGGGCTGAGCGAGGGGGACTTGCGATCCCCCGCCGCCACCCTACCCTTGGGCCTCTGCCCCACCCCAGGGGCCCCCTTGGTGGAGGCGGGGACCCCGGCTGCACCCACGATGGTCCTGGGGCGCAGCCCCTCTCTTCTCTGCCTAGACTCGGGCGGAAGGGACGTCGCCCGAGTCCTTCTCTTCGGGGTGGAGCGGTCTGCAGCAGGTGGTGAGGCCTCACCCCCGGCGGCCGGCGATTTGGGGGGGGACGGGCCTGGAGTGGTCCCCCTCCTCCTCTTCTTCGGGGCGGCCTCGGGAGGTTCTGTCGAAGCCCTCCTCGCCCTCGCCCTGGTAACGGGCGGGGCGGCCGGTGGGGAGATGTAGAGTCCCACCGGCGACCTCCCGGTCAGTATAGCCGCCCCTCTATAGATGGCGCTTTCATGTATCGTCGCCGAGGGTATTGGCCCGCTGCAGACGGTCGTCGTCGTGGTCGTCGTTGTCGAGATGTTGGCCTGGCCGCTGCATGACGGCGTTGTCGTTGTTGCCGTCACCACAGGTGTTGATGTGGGGGGGGTGCAGGTGGTGGGCACCCCCCGGGGGGACGGTGTAGTCCTCGTGTCCCCCCACGGCAGCGCGACCACGGGCATGATTGGTAGCGCCCGGGCCGCGCGCGATATGGCAGCGGCTTCGGCCAGCACGGGTGACGGCCCCCTGGTGACCTCCGCAAAGGTCGTGGTGGGGGTCACCCTCCTCGCCGGGGCAATCTTCTCCTCTTTCTTCCTCAGTGGTCCGGGTGGGGGGGGCGATTTGGCCGCCCCAGCCTTGGTCCTCTTCTGGGCGGCCTCTCCCGGTGACTTGGAGGAGCGGGGGTTCTTGGTGGTGATGCCCCCGCTCTTCTGCCCCCTCTTCTCCCCGGACCCACTGGGCCCCGGCGGCGGGGTCCGTCGACCCGCCGAGTGTCGGCTGGTGGGGACTGCCGAGGCTCCCCCAGTGGCTGCTGTTCGGCCTGCCGACGCCGTAGCAGGTGGCCGGTTCTCCGGCGTCGGCACCCTCGCTGCTGATGTTGCTGCTGCTGAGTTGGGCGGCGCCCGTCGCAGCAGGGTCGCGATGTTCACGGTGGTAGTTGAACTCTTCTTTGGGGCGGCCGTCGTCTTGGGCACCGCCGCCTTTTTCTTTGCTGCGACCGCTGTCGGTGGGGCGCTGGTCTTCCGTGTTGCGCCAACCCGAGAGGGTGGGGGGGGAGGATCGCTCGGCAGGAGCGTGTCCCGGATCTCCGCCTCGGTCGTATAGACCGGGACGGAGAGACGCGTCTCGGCGGCCGGTCCCTGGTCCGTGTGGGCGGCTGTTCCCGTACGGGTCGGAGGTGTATCAGCGACATTTTCCCCCCCGACGTCTCCGTGAACTTCTGCGTGGTGCTTCTTCACTTTCTTTAGGGCATAAGCGCTAAGGTCAGTGAAGTCGCAGTCACGGCAGAAGAACTGCCGTACTGCGCCAGGGTGGTGGAGCCTGAGGTGTTTCCCCAGGTCCTCATGTCGCTGGTACACCCCCGCGCCCTTCTTCAGTACTGCCCTACTGTTGAAGCAGTATGGGCACCGAAATTCGGCGGGAAAGGGGAATACGATTTTAACTACGTCCGACGTAGTTGCCGCCATATCTTATTCACACAGACAGAGACCGGCGTCAAAGTGTGTATTAATACTAACGTTTAAAATGTGGCTCTAGGTGCACCAATAGGGGTGTCACCTAGGCTGTCAGTGGTTAAAATGAAATAAATAGATAAATAAATAAATAAATATATAATAGTCAAAATATAAAATATAAAATGTATTAAAAGAAAAGCTGTTCTTATCGCTAACGGGGATGTAAACTATGGGGTTAAAACGATACCTCTCGACGGTGAATAAATAAATAATACAAAACAAACACGAAGGGTCGGGGCCGCGACGCAGAATAAATAAAATAAATAAAAACAGGAGTAAAATTAGGAAATAAATTAACGCATAAAATAAGTAAATATATTTATGTATATGAACAACGGCCGCTGGTTTAATTAACAATTACAAGAAATAAATAAATAAATATTAACAAGTAAAATAAAATAAATAAAATATAACAGATAAAATAAGGTTAAAATGAAACGGCCTATACGCGCCCCGACCAGCGCAAATATATACACGAAACAGTGACAGCTAGCGCGCGAGGGGCTAGCTGCTTTTCCCGCCTCGCGAGTGCCGGCTGTCCCCGTTGCCAGGGATGAGCCGCCACTTAAAAAAGACAATCAAACGGATAGAAGATGCACAGAATTCAAACGGGAATGAATTCCCGGAATTCAGTCTCCCTGGACCGTCGAATCGCCCGATCAATCCAGGGGCACTATTCTACCAGGCGGGCTGGTACGGGGGTGGACAACGGATCGAGTTACGTTCCTGTAAAGAGGGAACGTACCCCGATCACTAATAAAAAAAAAAACAATCTCGACTCTAATTAAAACTACAACCCAATTAGGGTTGGCCTAGTCTTCCCGGAGCCCGCGGCAGCGGGCGACTTTCCGGGAGCACGC
>JAOPTO010000847.1:0-19961 GCA_033822845.1 Tetrapedia diversipes
TAAATAAAAAGTACGTTTTAAACATTATTGTTGCTTTATTGAATTCTGAATTACGACTTAGGCTATGGGTGGTACGACTTAGGAAACCAATTACTTGTGCGTGCGAATGAAGGTTTTAAAGATATAGCTTATTTTAAATGAAAACATATATATTTTCCAATTTCATTACAATAAATGACGACAATATTAACACATTTAATTTCTATTTATTCGATAAATCCTAAGTTTTATGCGGATTTTTCCTTAAGGGGTACGACTTAAGCAACCGTACCCTGTACGCTTTTCGTATATATTGATGGACTTGTGACGGCATATATATACGCCTTTAGCAGTGAAAGGGATAATAAGCAGGCTTTACGTTCATTTTCACTACTTTTGCGTCTAATCGGACGATCCTTCTTTACATCGTAAAGTTCACGTTCATTGCTTTAGCGCTGCGGAAATGTTCGTGAATTGTCGATACGATTCACTTATAAATTGAATATAGTTGCTTTTGTGCGAAATGTTTCTAAAGAATAACTCAGCTTCAATGTAAGCTGAGTTTTCTCGCTGAAAATATCTCGAATATCATGCATAAGAAATATCTTTCTTCTGAAAATATACATATAGATCCCGTGAAGCGATAGCTTTGAAAGGAAACAAATAAAAGGGAATGCCGTGTGAAGCGGATAAAGCTTCGCGGTTTAGGACGTTTCGTTCGCGTGAATATTTTTATCGATTCACAAGAAGGTATTCGTATCGTCGTTTCTACATGTCAAACAACTTTGAAACCTCGTTATACTCTCCGCTCTTACGAACAAGAAAAGCTGCATGTGTCAGTATTGCACGTTGCTGTTCAGAATGTTTAGAGGTTTTCATACAAAAAGATCAGCTTAATCGATATATGCAATTGTTATTCCCGACATATTCGAATGTTAGTATAGCAAACGATAATTTCTAAAACAGATTTTTACTATTCATGAAGTCTAATACTCTTAGTTAAGTTGAATAATAAAGTAATCTTAAATACCGAACGTATCAAACTGCGTTGCACTTGAAACGTAACACCTTTTCGTTTAAAAATAAGCCATCAACTTGTGAATGGAATATAATAATTTGGTATACATATAGAACAGTCCATACATACTTGAAATAATCGAATCGTTCATGGAATGCGAACAAACGGTGGCTGTATTATTAATGTTTCCATTGAATCTAAATATTTCCTGTATATTCGATCGAAATACGAAGAATTGGAAGGTTATTAATAGAATCACAGTAGGTTTGTTCGTATATGTAAATTAGAAAGCTTTAATAAGCACTGGTGATGTAAATTCTTCAACTATCCGCGATTTATTTTAGTGTCTTCTTTCAGCCCGTTCCCATTCGCTTTGCATTTATACATACAGTGACTGAAAATATTCGGACACCAGTATAGATTAAATTTTATGTTTTGTATTTTAGCTAAATATACAAACCACTTAAAAAATACGTTATATTCCGATAAAGTATAGCTTTCAGATAACAAAAATGCAAAAACATTTTATTTTATACGTATCACTATTTAAATATTGGAAAGGAAACAAAGAAATCGCTGAATTTCAGGTCACAAATATATTCGAACACTTAACAAACTTAGAGTAAAATAATGAATTTTTATATAACCTTAATACTGGGCTTGATATTTTCATCATACTAAAATAGGTTTTATGTTGATTAATTTGATAAAAATTACTTTTTGTTAATAATACCCTGTATGTTTTATTCCTGCTTTAGATGAATCGATCATTTCATTCTGATTCAGTCTGAATATTCTCACGAGTCGCTGTAGATACAATAAGGTAACCGTGGTGTCGTGTATTCAACACATTGAAATACCATTTGGTCGTGCTGCGGAAGTACAACTTTTCACGCGACCCACCGTCCGAACAAGATCAATTAATATCGACTTGGCAAATACTGGCCACCAATCTCCATTAGTCGACCGAAAATTGAGATAATCGATTCCCTAGGACGTGCAGCTGGAAACGTCTAATTGCTCCTGAATAAGAGAAATACGAGCTGAGCAGTCTGTTACGAAATGCGACAAAGTATGTTATATGATCATATTCCGTTTTATACAATAAATGTTAGTACATTTTATGAGATAAGATACTATCACTGTGTGATAAATGTATTTTACACGTTTATAAACGTTAATAACGTACGTTGCAACTGGTTCCTTTAAACTACCTATATTTTCAACTCTTTTCAAGTGAAATCTTATTTAGTTACAAGAAACGATATTAATGTAAAACCTAAGAAACTGTAATTAGTTTAATTAATGCCATGTAATAGTAGAATGGTACATTAAAGGTATAGGTAAAATAGTTTATAAAATAGTATTTAGAAAGCATAAAGAAGTAAAGGGATACAATAGTAATAATAAAGAAAAAAGCCATTCGCAACGATTCCTAAAGTTGCTAAATTATTCTTCAAAAGATGTTATTTTATAATTAAGAAAATCCATCATCCTAAGATCTAATATGACAGTCTATGATAATCCAGTGGCTTCCAAGGAACTGAAACTTATATAAGTATATAATGAGCAAGCGGAGTGTATACATCGTTAGTTCTTCGCAAAGAATTTGTTACAAGAAGCTTCATCTACTTGTATGCGTACACTTTACATATACTTCAGATTTCATAAACTGTTAATAACACTGCTTACAGCATCAACTTCTAACACAAGAATCGATACTGAAGCATGTTAAAGAAGCTTTCACCGCTTCTCTAAACGCAAGCAATGAAACGACGAAACATTTTCTATGTATAAACTTGTTCCTTAGAACTACGTTGTTCCCTTGCCTACTAACATCTTGTAGAATGTGAAAGCTGTTGAAAGTATAAGGATTTTTGCATTTGTTTATTTAGTGAGCTGGATTTTTTAACGATTCCATATTACTACTATTTTCGTGGAATTTAATAATTCTCAAACATCTTCAGAAGTTGCCGCAGTATAAGTAATAATACTAGTGATACGTACGTGACATCAATGTACGATCATACTATGGGAAACACTGAACGAAAAGATTTATCAGAGAAGAGTTAATTGACGGGAGAAGTTATCGTAAAGAATGTCTGAAGCATTTATTAAAATGAAATAAAACAAAGATAAAATTTTGAATGTAGTACGTTCAAATCCTCATAAGTTTCAAATGTATTTTTAAAAGTAGGCGACACTTCATAGCGCAGCTAATGCAGATAAATAATTCCGTTATTACTTCATGTTTTCCTTATAAATCATTAATATAGTGTTGGTGAAAAGGGGAAAAAAAGGAGAATACGCATTATGTACGGCCAATGGCGCGAGGGTGTGAGGACGCGGCATGATGCCGTGAGACCTCTTATCTTTTGTTTTTAGCAACTCCTTCCATCTAGTAGTAAGAATATAGCAATAGTATGATTATAATTGAGTCTTGTGGATTTAGAGTTTCATTATAATTAAGATTAATGTTATTACGTTTGTTAGGGATTGATATTTATTGCTACATTATAAAAACCAGCTGTGGTTTATTACCACGGGTTCTGGGCCTGATCTTTGCGTATCCCCTGAGTCAGAGCCTAACACACCCGGGTGACTACCCCCTTCTACCAGTAATTTTCCTTTCCCGAATTTTTCCCTCCATCTTATAATTGTCTCCCATTCCCTATTTTCCAAACCCTTAAAAGGCGATCGACCTTCGCCCACGACGATAGAAAAAACAAACAAAAGCAAGCAAAGAAGAAGTACACTATTTTCATAAGATCGCATTACCCGGGAACCAGAGTCGTGGTAGAAATCAAGGAAGGGGAATCATCGCACGAGCAGGGACAATACAATATGTTACCATTTTAAGAATCGTTGTTGCGGTCGATAACAAAGTTTCATGTATACTGCACTGTTTAAGAGTCACCTTTGGGAATATGTACGCAATTTAATGTGTATTAATATTTAACCAATTATAATAAAGATATATAATACCAACATATAGTATTTTTTAAACCGGAGGACGGATACAAAATTAACAACTTCTCTCACTTAACAAATGAAGAGGAAGCCAAGCTCTGCCATTTAACTGTTTGACTGCGGCGCAATATTGGCTTGTCGATCGTACATCTTTATGTTCATTGACCAAAATGCACATTTGCCATTTGCAGCTGCTACATTAGGTGAATTATAGAATATTTGTAAATAATACGTTTAGTAAAATTAGAGTACGAAAAATTTAGAAAGCGTTTGTATATCAGGTCTGTAAATATGAAACCGGAATTTACCCATACGTGGCGCTAGCTGTCAATGTAATTATCGTTAAACCACGTCATTGACGCCATTTTTTTGTTCTGGCATCAGTTAAAGATTTTCAACCTACAACAGTACATATTTCATTCAACAGAATAGTTTTTAATAGCGTTGAGCATGTCGAATTTTTGTGCCTGGAAACTACGATTTGCGGACAGCATTGATTTTCTGTTACCATTTGAAGAAAACTGCTGCAGAATCGCATCGAATGCTTGTTGAAGCTTATGGTGAGCATGCTCTTTGTAAATCACAGTGTTTTGAGTGGTTTAAGAAATTCAAAAATGGCGATTTTGATATGCAAAACGAAGAACGTGGAAGACCACCGAAAAAGTTTGAAGACAGTGAGTTGCAAGAATTGTTAGATAAGGATGACGCTCAAACTCAACAACAATTCGCGGATCAGTTAAGTGTGACACGAGAAGCCGTCTCCATACGTTTGAAAGCCATGGGAAAGATCCAGAAGATGGAAAAATGGGTTCCACATGAACTCAACGAAAGACAGCAGGAAAACCGAAAAACCACTTGCGAAATGCTGCTCGCCCGCTACAAAAGGAAGTCATTTCTCCATCGAATTGTGACTGGCGATGAAAAGTGGATCTATTTTGAGAATCCTAAACGTAAAAGATCATGGGTAACTCCAGGCGAACCATCGACATCAATTGCAAGGCTAAACCGCTACGAACGGAAGGCAATGCTGTGTGTTTGGTGGGACCAGAAGAGTGTAATTTATTATGAGCTGCTTAAACCTGGCGAAACCGTTAATACTGAACGCTACCAACAACAAATGATGGATTTGAATGAAGTTTTGCAAGAAAAACGACCAGAATATCAGAAAAGGCAACACAAAGTGATTTTGCTTCATGATAATGCACCATCACACACAGCAAAACCGGTCAAGGAAACGATTGAGGCGCTTAATTGGGAAATACTTTCGCATGCGGCTTATTCACCAGACTTAGCTCCATCAGATTTTCACTTATTTGCATCGATGGGACATGCCCTTGCTAAGCAGCGCTTTACATCTTATGAAAATGTCCGAAAATGGTTGGGTGACTGGTTTGCTTCAAAAGAGGAACAATTTTTTTGGCGAAGAATCCACAAATTATCTGAGAGATGAGAAAAATGTATAGCTAACTATGGGCAATACTTTGAATAAAATATTTTGTATCATTTCCATACAATAAACGTTTATTTTCTACAAAAAAATTCCGGTTTCATATTTACATACCTGGTACAGGCCTTTTGCATATATTATGTGCAGGAATGCGAGTTTGGGAAAGTCAGAAGAGTGCTTTAGTTGGGTTATAGTCGTGTGAACATAGAATATTTGGACTCGAGTGTTTCTAATGCCGCGTCCACACGAGCTGTGCTCGCGAGCAGTGCTCGCCAGTAGTGTGGACACTTTCGCGAACAGCGAGCAGCGAGCAGCGAATTCTTCAGCGAACAGCGAACACTGTTCGCTCGGGAAGCGGTACATCAAAGAAACTGTTCGCAATCTCGAAGCGTGTCTGGACGCGTTTGTTACACAATTTTATGGAATTCGACTCGCTCTCAATTGTCGTCAGTTTCTACCAAGCATTCTTCACAGTATTCGTGACATTCTACTAAAGTTTTTAAATCCATTCTCGTTTTGTAATAATATGTTCACTAAACTGATTCCACTATAGGTGTTTCTTGTTGTAAACAATTGTCTTTGCTAACATCGATGCTCTCTTTTTTTCTAACATTATTTGTTTTTATTATATAATATGGAGATGCTGCGAGTAATAGATTTTGTTCAGACATTTTTAAAGTCCGCACATTGGCATCCATATGTGGCAAAAGATAATAGCAAACTGCCTATGAATTTAAAGCGAACAAGTTTGTAACTGTTCCCGAATTATTCTTTTCAATGTGGACGCGGCATAAGGCGTGAAAAATGAGCACTTGAGAATTTTGGGAGGACGTGACCGAATGCATCGAGTGAGAAAAGTTGACAATTAGAATGAAAGGAAACGAGTGTTTGAAAGAATGTGTGACGGGGAAAATGCAAGCGTGAGGCAGAAAGTGTTTGACTAACGTGGAAGAAAGGTTTTGACTGTGAACATAGAAAGGTTGTAATTCTGAACGCTGAAGTTATTAAGTTATAAGGTCGTTTAAGTTGTTTCTGTTAAATTGTTTAAATATGTATACTATTAATATTATAATCACTTCACTTTTATTTATGCACACCTGAGTCCCATCTTTCGCTCTATTGAAGTCGTTAAAGCAGAATTTTCCTGTAATTAATAGACATGCGAGAGCGTATACAGGGTGTATGTGCTAAGTTTTGTTATTAAATGCTTTTTACGTAAAAGGTCAACATTACCTTAACTTCTTTAAATAGTACCATATGTTTCTAATATTATGAGATTGTTGCTGATGTCAAGACGAATTCAACAGTATATTAGACTTTTCGTTATCGCTATAATTACACCGTCTTTGTTTACTTTCATTGTTTCCCATATTATGTATGTACGCTTCACAGTCATCAATCTAATCAGCTCATTGGTAGCATTGCTTCGTATTAGCTTAGCGTATTGCGATTTGATCTTTCAGAATGAGTACGTTTTCAAATACAGAAAGGTGTGATATGCTATTTGTTTTTAACGAATGTGGAAAAGAACTTCGGAATCGCATATTAACTGCTTGTAATGATATAAACCGAGACGCCCTAATTACAGCGACAACGAAAAGTCTAATACAAAGAGCAGAGCTCTGTATCATCAAAAATGGATCGCAATTCGAACAGCTGATGTAACCAGATTTTTTTGTATGATATAACTCATCATTAAAATTAAGTTTCTACAAAATTTTCAAGTTTAAGGTCATTTCAAGATCATAGTATAATACGCGGTTGAATTCGTCTCAACGTCAGCAATAATTCTGTGACATCATAAATATATAATGTCATTTAAAAAAGTCAAGGTCACATTGTCTTTTTTTCGTAAAAAGCATGTTCTGAGATTTAGGAATATGGGAACATGTAGATCATCTAACACTATAAAACATGTGTCTGGAACATTTTTTAATTGCACTACCGGAAATGCCTAAAAAATGGTGACAAAACTTAGTGCGTACACCCTGTATATACGCCTTTAGCAGTCAAAGGATTAAAAGTTGCACATGGTTCACAAAAATCTGTACTCTTCAATTCAAATTACGGTTCGCTGCTGCCACTTCCGACTAGAACATTATCCGCTTTCTCGCACAGTTAGGCAAAGAATATATCTTTCACAAATTGTCGATCGCCGTTATCGATCACCCGAATGCTTCGCGTGATGTAAATTCGAGACTCGTTGTTTTTAATTGGAAAGTAAGGAATGACATACGACTGTGCATGAAAAAATCGCTGTTTTGCATCCAGGCTGATGGCTAGTATAACAGAGCTACATCTGGAGTAAGGAAATATCGGCGAGCATGACATTCGACCATTTTTCACAACGCGATAAGCCCTGTTCGAGGAGACCTTGCCTGGTAGATGGTGGTAAGGGATCGTTTATAAGGTGTGGGAGTTGATTAAGTTGGTAGCATGCAAATCGTTCATTCCCGTGTCTACTCTCCTCCTTTCACCTTTTTATCGGTCAGACAAACTGCCACCGAGCAGCACGTTTCTCGCGAGCGGAGAAAGCCGATTTGTAATTATACGCGATGTCATAATCTAGAATAGTTTCGCGATCATGATCTGGCGAAAACAGTCCGAAGTGGTACAGTATGAAGCTATACTCCATCAAGCAGTTTTGAGTGGTCCAAAATCTAAAGAAATAGAAAATTGCTTTTCTGAATCCGTTCTGAATAATAGCTCACACTTGACGCTAGAACTACTGGTGAATCTGTTGTAATTTCTAGTGAACTGGTGGGTAACTAATGAGTGTGGTTTTTGCTTTTTTTACACAGTATTTGAATTATATTTAATAGGATACGTACACGTTTACACTTTAGACTCTCGATATTCAGAGACTCTACACGCTCGACATTCGTTGCTACACACTCTACACTCACACATACAACATACACGCGAATACACAAAACCTGTGGACAAATATCGTAAGATGTCGCGATTACATACGATCCATAATGTAGATCTGACAACTACCGATGATTAGAGTGTATTTATCTGCAATAAAGGAATAAATTTGAGAGTTATATGAAAAAGATGCGAAATGTGTTCTTATTTTTTTACAGAAAATCATAATAAATCTTCGAGAATGTATAATTTTCTATAAAAGCGTACGAATTAATCATTTCGACCACTGGCACCTCCAATGTTAAAACCAAAGTGATCCGGGTGTACGTTCATTGCCAGATGGTATAGCAAGGGTTGAAATTCAGCCCAGGCTTGCTACCGCAGACCATAGGTAACGGACCACTAAAAATTCGCCCCTAAGAAGCGGCAGCTTAACTGCTTCTGCAGCACGGATTACGTGAACTTTCTGCTTATTTTTACTGCCTTGTCTCGTTGGACGATCGTTAAATGTTGATTGCCTCGTGATATTTTCAGCAAATCTTGCACAGTTTATCGTTAACGAATCCGACCTATTTCTTGTCCAGAATGCTCGTACTATATCTTCTCATCGATGTCGATAACAACACTAACGTCACGCGAGCCTGTTGCACCTGTAATTACCGTGTGCGCTACACGATTCAATATTTCTTTCGACGATATCAGATATCTTTATCTTTTTTTCACTCCCTTAGTTAACACGTTAAGTGCCACGCCGGTCCGTAGGGACCGGCCACAGATTTTAGGTGTAAGTTACAGCAGCGCGCAAATCCTTGCATACTGATAGTGAAACTAAAAATTTCGCTTAGGGGACATCGGTTTTTGTTCAGTCAATGCTTTAAGAAAAAGAATATAATATAAAATAATCAATGTAATTTATTAAAACAAGATAAACAGAGGTTACAAAATTTTCTGTACCACTTCATGTAGTCTGGGCCTGAACGGAACGGCAACCAAAACGGTTTGGACACTTAACGTGTTAAGGATGAACACCTTCGATCTAGTCTACTGTCTCGTACCATTCTATGTAATGTACTCATCCTTACTATTATTTCATTTACTTTACCACGCGTTGAGAAGGAAACCTATCTTTAATCGAGTTGAATCATGATATACGACATTTCTTATTTCATTTTACAATATTCCATTCCGTTCTAAAACAGAGTCTGAATCAGAACCTTTTAATCAATTTAAACCATCACCACAGTGCTCTGACTAGTGCTGATTAGCTGGACAAAATTCATAACTTAATTCTGCAAAAAGCCAATGGTCACAGTATTATTTAATGTCTAAGTAATAGAAATATCGACATTCTTTTGTAGGTAACTTTCTCAAAATCTTTTTTAGCGATAGTTAAATTGTACATTGATTTCCAATACGTTCATCTATTTTAAAGAGAAATCTTCTAAAAAATTGAATTAGAGCCATTACTTATTCATTATTATTCGAAAACAGCTGCATATTTACTTTCATTATGTGTTTAATTAATAATTTATGACGGAAAATTCCAATAACAATAAGTATACCTGCTTTTATTTATTTTGTCAATCGTTTTTATTAAGGAGCTTATCTATTTAATGACAAATAACCTAAAAATATTGAATAAACACCGATAAACACAAAAATTTTTGTTAGTGGCATTAGACCGTACTTTAAACTTTCTTCTGGCGCAAATTTTAATTTGCGGAAATGTGCGGAAATCAGTTATATTATTTTTAGTAACGCAGGTCGCTATTCCACGGTCTGAACATTTTAAAGTTTGGAAAAATTTGCGAAAAAATAATTATCTTAATGACTTATATAAGTATATTTTAAATAAGTCATGAATAAAGGTTTATAAGATGTAACATATCTAACATATCTAAGAATTAATCACAGATGGGAAAAAATAATGATAAATAGTATATTTATTACTTGGCATTATATCGCTATTGTTATACATTATGTTATGTTATATTTCATTATTGTAGCTTCTCAAATACAAGTGCAATAAAAGTAATAAAAGATTATTTAATAAATAGTAAATGAATGATAATAAATGTTTTTATATCAGTATCTGCATCAGTAAACATGAGAAAGTAATATTGTCCCGCTAGCTACCATAATCGCGACACTGTGCATCGGTTAGTTTCGCATTCCGCTCTTGATATTTTCTTAGAAATGCAAACTTCGTGTTGCATTCAAAATACAAATCAGCTGATATTAATAGAAAATGAAGATGTGTTCGATTTGAAGGCCAGTTCTTTCTTTCAAGCAGCTAAGGACACTGTTCAGTAGCAGCTTTTCTAATCATATGATCGAAATACAAGCATCGAAATCGTAATTGAGTCAGATACTGAAAAAGCTTAATGTCACGATTCAGCGAGCATGCACGAACGGCGACTACGGATCACGAAATAACCAAACAATTCCCTTCAATTTACCTTGAACGCTAAGCAATTTCGCGAGGTAATCGCGTAGCCGATACCCGACAGTCGATCCGATTGCGAAAATAATTTGTAGGATCTCGTTCGTTACCGCCTCAGTACGTTAAATCTTTATAGCAACGTTAACGTGTCGGTCTGAGCGATGTGTTAGAATCAGAAATTACATACAGTGGCTCTAAAAAGTATTCGTACACTGTATTACAAATAAATTAGTTTAACTTTAATATTCTGATTTCAATTAATGTTTTTAATAAAACTTTATGAGTATGTAGGGTGTAATAGTATATGTATGGATTAAGTTCTTGTTTTATAACCAAATACCATTTTAAGAAAGTGAAATCAACGTTAAAGTTTCAGTGACTTTTTTATCATTTTTTTAACATAACTTTGTATTGATGCGTGAGAAAGCAAAACCTTTCAGATAAAAAATCTTAGTTTTTAATGCTCTATCGCTCTGCCATAAAGAGAAGAGAAGTGAAACCTCTGTTCAGAGCATGAAAAATCGCAGAAACTTTAGGGGTCGTTTTCACCCCCTCTATAACATTTACTGTCGATGAAAAAGTTGCTCCATACAAGACCCATTATGCTCTATATATAATACATACAAAGTTTCATTGAAATCAGAATTTTAGAATTAGGTGAATCTCCTTGTAATATACTGTACGAATACTTTTTGGATCCACTGTAGGTACGCGTTAAAATGGAGAATGTAATCACTTTCGAGATCGGTGGAAAGATCGTCACGAACTCCAAAGCTGTCGTTTCTCGCGTTGAAGAAATGAACGGGGTATACCGACGGGCGGGGTGAACCGAGCAGGAGGAAACTCGTTTATCGGAAACCAGCGCAGCGAAAGCTGGCTTATATTTCATTTCGCGCGCGGTTACAGGCGCCATTAGCCGTTACGTGTACGCGCTGTCGCGTGTTCGAACGACGTCGTTGTTTCTTTTTTATCACGATCACGTGTTAAAACGTAATGTCATTGCAAAAGCAACGTATACACAACGATTAATCATTTCTTAAGAACGAAACGTCACATGCGATTTAAAGACGTTGACTCAATTCCGTCTCCCTTCCCTTCTTTTATATCTGCACTCGACCCTTATTTCTGGTTGAGAAAATTGATCACCACCAAGCTTAACCAGTTAGCTGTTATTGACGAGTATACACGTCATAGAAAGGTGATAATATTTTGTATTATTACGAGTATACTCGTCATGGAGAGATGGTAATATTTTGTGTTATGACGGGTGTACTCGTTATGAGAAAATAGTATTATTTTGTGTTATGACGAGTATACTCGTCAGGCGTAAAAGATAGTTATTATTTGCTGCTTAACCAGGTAATCGCGGAATTTATTTTTAAAAGTTCCTTACGGGGAGCGTAATTAATATTTTTCACGCGGTGTATACACGTTAACCGCATCGAGATAAAGATTTCGATTGACGTGTATACACATCGAACTCCGTTAACTAGTTAAATTACAATTTTAGTGAGAAATAAAATATATTTTGCTAAATTTCAAGGTGTTTATAATATTTTGAGGCCAAGACAAAGTAAAACGAACAAATAAAAAATAGTGCAGAAGAAAAAATATTGAAAATAAAAGCTGGTAAAGGTTTTTATATCCAATTCAGATTGTAAAATCAACACTAACTAAACCAGGACAACCAAATCTCATGTTACACTTTTAATCGAAAAACATCTAGATTATATACCAACCACATCGTTAGAAAGAAATCAGATGTTCATATTGTTACAAATATATTCGAAGAGAACAAAGATATTGCTGTTCGATTTGCAAAGTGTCGTTATGTATTGTACCTTGCTTTACTCAATATCATTCAAGGAAAGGAGATTATTAGGTGTGCAAATTAATTCGGTGCCTCTTTCGTGCGAAACCCACCTTCCTAACTATTGAATTTTTCCTAACTGAAGTAAACGTTGCGAGAAGCATTGATTGGTAACACCCGGTTGCAACGCAAGCCCTCACTTAGTTTTTTCAAACGTTTTTCAAAAATTTTCTTAAAATTTCTTGCCTGATCTATACATGCTTGTCGTATCTTTGAAACCACTCTTTGTACGTTTTATACGTCACAACGCCATTACCAAAAGCGGAACAAACCATTTTTTTAGCTTCAGAAGCATTTCTCTTCGGTTCAAAAGCAAAAAAAATGCAATGTCTCAAATACTCCTTGTCGAACGCCAAATTGTTTACTATTATTAAGTGAAATTATGCCGAGATGCCATGATTGTTTTAATGTTCCTTAGAGTATAATGCTGCAACATTCAAATCACCATATGGCAAGGAAGGTTTTTTCAATTTGAATTTAAGTTACAAAGCGTTAAATGCGAAGGCACCGAATTAATTTGCACACCTAATCAATTTATAATTTATTAGTTTTGTAAGTAATTAATTCCTCTTGTTTTTATCTTTCATATGCAAACTATACATATATGTTTAAGTTAAGTAAATAAATGTTGGTAACGAAATTATTAATTCTATAAAACAGTAAAATAGTCATTTAATTATTACTTTATTCAATATTAAAGCAATTACTCATATTCTGTGTTTGACGAGTATACTCGTCATCGCTTCATTTTTGCGATACATTTTTCATGCACACTATTAAAATAGAGTGACACAGCTAATTGGTTAATGCCAGAGGGACTGCTTTTGCAGAATACTGACTCCAATACGTTTATACAATGATGTTGAGGAAACTTAACTTTGGACGTTTAGAGTAGGATTGAAATAACCTGCGTGTCTGTTTCGAAATGAACCGCATTTGATGGATCACAGCAGTCACGTAGCACATGGTTTGTATACTCTGTAGTTATTTTATTATTGAGCTTTCAGGAGTTTGCGCTTTTGGTGCAGCAGTCTGACGTTAATGTAAGAACGGTCACGAATCGGATTGCGTGTACATTACATGTACTTTACTTTATCGATCCAAGCTAATTTCTTAATGGAATCAAATTCATAAGTTGTGGTGTTGTAATTGTGATATCATCATAGTCAAGATGCAGAAATGGCTTAATATCTCATAAATGGCGTGTCTTGCAAAATATGAAATACTAATTACTTAAAAAGCTTTTAAGTTTGGCATAATGACCACAGTTCAATGTAACTTTAAAAGTATTCGAAAGCTGGCTGATAAAGTTTCATAGAATGGAAATATACGTTACATCCATTTTTGAGAGGTAATATTATAACCGCAATAAGGTAGAAGCACCAAGGTTATGTACTTATATAAAATTTGTTGTGAAATAAATATTTGTAGATGTTGGAGAACATTGATTGCAAACATGTGCAAAAAAAGGGTCACGATAATATTTGGAAGCTCAGTGATTTATGATGTTTACACCGAATTTGCACTGTAACTAAAGTAAAATGGAGATATAATGTAAGATAAGAAAATAACAGGAAGTATATAATGCATACATTTGAAAACTTTTCTGAATTTTCTGTTGCACATATTTGCAGTGAATGTCCTACGAAGTCCTCTAACTTCTACAAATATTATTCAACTCGCTTCAAGTATTACACGCATAATATTGGTAATGTTAAAATATTAACTTGAAGACATTCGTGAACGCATATACTTTTATTATATAAAATTTCTACAGCAGGCGTTCAATTACCCGGGTACCGGATATAAAAGAACTGTTTGTTGTTAAATCTGTAGCATAATTAAGCTTTGTTTCGTCATATTATTAATCTATCGGATATAAGCGATAAATATTATTTGCATTTCAAAATTTATATGGAGAATCGAAATTAGTGATTTATTTCAGTTCAATTCTTCCTAATTTAATAGGTATGCATATTCCGCTATATATTCCGTATATGCATACATTTATTTACTATAGCATTTGTGTACGAATTAACCTAAAATGTTTTCTTGAACCTGATAAAGATTTCCTCTGATTCTGTTAAAAATTCAAGATAGCAATCAAAGAGCAGATCATTACTTTACCATTTATTTTAGCAATAAAATAGAAATGTGTAAAATAAAGAAGGTAGCATAATATTTTGCAAAAACTTTGTGATATATTACTATATTCTACCTTGCCTCACTCTACTTCGTTTGCATCTCGAAAAATCGCTCTGTAGTTAGTTTACTCACTTCTTTTTATTATAAAACCACACTGTGAGACATTCCTTTTTTATCAAAATCGCTGACAGAGGGATATATTTAACGGCAGACTTCGAAATTAAACTGCGATGTAAAAATTGAAGTACCTTTGGAAAGAAGGAAATTGAATATGCAAACAAAATTTTTCATTTCAGCGAGGAAATTTACTTTTTTCTAGCTTTATTCCAACCTCATTTCCACTTCCATCAGTCGTTGAGCAATATAATTCCGTTCCCTTGTTATTCTTGAAATTGTTTATGTGTTATCGGTTGAACAAACATCCACGCTGTTTTATCATCATCTCGTTACACCATCGACGTCAGTGAAATGCAATAACCAAGAGGATGCGTTCTACGGCCTCCCGTGGTAAACGCGAAAAATTGAATTTTTTTTTTAACAATCTACGCTGTAACCTTAATCCTGCGTTGCGCATCATTATTTCGCTTTTGTTGATTCAATTACGTACTGTTGAGCGTCAAAAATTGTCGCTCCTCGCACGTCGACGATGTGCAAGTATTTTGTTGATTTGGTAAGGCTAAGAGACACGGACTATGTCGGCTCTTCTAGGGTTATGGTTGATGTATTTTTGTGATGTGTCTGACTTGACTGTGTGAACTGATGTGTTTGAACTGAAGAGACTGTGTGTACTGATGTATTTGAACTCAAGTGACTGTGTGAACTGATGTGTAACGTATCGCTGCTACCGACCACCAACCACCCTCTGTCTTGTCACACCCGCTGATTGGTTATTTCAAATACAGAAAAAATACCAATCAGCGAGCCTAAAATTTGGTTAAGCCCTCCTCCCTGAGCCCTTAGTTCGCTCATGGAGGAGGGGTATGGCCGTGCTAGTGGTGAGGGTGGTGGAGCCGGTTAACAACGACGGAAAATTCTTCCAGGTTCTGACCTTCGGTCTTTTACCGTTACAAATGTGTGTCAGGACCCTTCGGAAATTCCCCGTTTATGAGACGGCCTCAGCTATTGAGGACGAGAAACGCGAAACTTTATTATCATAAAACAGTTTTTAACTGTATGCAAATAAACTAAAATACTAAACTCAAAAATAGCCTTCGTTCCGCGTCCGTGTCATAAACTGTGTAATGGGCGACATGACGGTGCTGATACATTGTGTCTCAACAGGCACGGTGAAACTTACATTTTGTTCTTCGACTAAATGGCGAAAGTAAAATTATTTACATTACCACTTAATGGAAAAAACTTGAGATATACGGAATTTCCTATTTGCTATCCTATGTGGTACCATTTCAATAGCTTTTAAAATCATTTGATTTTGTGTCGGTATTTAGTACGGAAATAAATGAAACATCAACTTTTATTTATATTTGGTATACCAAAAATTCATTTTTCTTCATCCTGTATTCTTCACCGAAATGAGACGTGCTGATTAAATATTATCTTAACATTAGGACTACCGACAATTAAAGTGTACTTATTTGTATGGAAGAGATCAAATTGAAAATTACTTAAGAAAATACCGAATACATATTCATACCTTCTGCAGAAAATCATAGTAAATATTGGAAGCTTTGCCACAGTGAATTTATAAAGTTGCTATGAATAATCATCAACTGGTCATTCTCATTGCTTTGGTAGTTCTAGTGTTAAAATACTACAAGGAGATACATAAACCTGGCATAAATTCTGAGAGACAGGTATGTCCATTTAAAAACGACGACAGTATTGTAATTAACCCAAAGTTTGGAGTGTATAGAAACATTGAATTGAAATTATAGCAAGACACAGTCAGTCACGAAAGTCTTCGTACACTATTTCACAGAAAAATGCGCCTAACTTAAAAGTCTTATTTTAATGAATGTTTGTATACGTATAGAGTACAATGGAATGTATATGGAGTAATTTTGTCGCCAATAGGAAGTTTCTTTAAGGGGGTGAAATCAAGACCCAAAAGTATCAACACTTTTTCATTTTTTTGATACAATATATTTTGGAATATTTTGCGCAACACAGTGATTGAGCGCCAGAAGTTGATCATTTTTTTATTGGAAATATTTTGTCCTATCTTGTATTATTACGAAGTAATATTTAAAAAACTAAAGAAAAAATAGCAGAATAAAGGTTGATTTCAGCTGATTCCATTAAAGAGCTTGCAACAATCTTTGTTCTGTTTATAACGTTGTAATAGTGCAAGTTAAAGCAAAGATTTTCTTATAAAAATGTTTAGCTTTTAACGCTCTATCATTCTGTTGCAAAA
The DNA here is from genome assembly GCA_033822845.1 of Tetrapedia diversipes. Classification (NCBI taxonomy): domain Eukaryota; kingdom Metazoa; phylum Arthropoda; class Insecta; order Hymenoptera; family Apidae; genus Tetrapedia; species Tetrapedia diversipes. Next base: position 17,118 of record JAOPTO010000847.1, read on the forward strand.
AAGTTTCAGAAAACATTGCATGAAAAAAATGAAAAATAGCTAATACCTTTAAGTCTTGCTTTCAACTTCTTAAAGAGATTTCCTGTCGGCAAAAAAATTGCTTCATATACATTCCATCGTACTCTACATGTACACAAGCTTTCATTGAAATAAGAGTTCTGTGTTAGGTACTCTTCTCGTGAAATATTGTACGAAGACTTTCGTGACTGACTGTACCTCGCACTTAAGACAAGCAATTCGACCGGATAAACCGGCATCGTTCGGTAAACCTTCGTAGTGCTCAGAAACTGTTCAAAGACACGAATTTGTAATGCATACGACGGCCACTCTTCAACGCCAAAGGACTATCCCGGCAAGTTGATACGATACATGCAGAGGTCGTTACAAATTCTCCTTCGTGAATGAGTAAATTTGGAAATGTTGTCCTTCTCGCAGCGTCCTTTGTACCTCTCCCTGGAAAATGTACTCTGGCAATTGTAACTGCTTAGCTAGAAAGGGTCTTGATCAGAGTTGATGAGATTACCGTCATTCCATTAACGATATTCCAGAATTTATTATATTTACAAATGCAGCGTGTTCGAAGCAAAAATCACGAAACAATTTTTTTCTGCTACGTTGTTTCTTCGCTTTACTTCTTTTTATTGTGGGATACTGAATTCATTCACTTGGACAGTTAAGAAGGGTATAATTCGAATTTCAATAAAGTGGCGCTGTTGCTTAGTGAGAATGTTTGGATTAAAGCGTTTCCTTCTCGGTCGCTAATTACTTTGCCGCCACTTGATTCCATTTGTCGTTTATGAAATAGAGATCGATGACTATTTCTGGGAAGGAGGTGAAACGGTGAAGCAAGCGAGCGAGTTCTAGCTTAATTCAATTGGTGTTTTTCAAAGTTGATAATAGAAGGTTAAGAGAAGTTGGCTTCGCTTCATTGAAAAGATACAGTTGATCGCTTTCGTGAATTTTTTCGTAAACAATTGTATCGCGTTCTTGAATGAATAGATCGCAACTGTCGTCCGCCGTGTGATGACTATAGACGACTGTTTCTCCGAATGTGATGATGTGAATCTACTCTTTGTAAATGAATGAACGAATGAATGCGACGTTGTGATTGTTTGTACGGCTTGAAGCGCGTTTTGTATGTAATGTACGTTTGAAGCACGTTTTGTGTGTCTAACTGTACGTTTGAAGCGCGTTTGTATGCCTGAAACGCGGTTTTGTCTATCTGTACGTTTGAAGCGCGTTTTGTATGTCTGTAAGTACGTTTGTCTGTATTATTGTACGTTGAAGCACGTTTTGTCTGTATGTCGCGGTGCCGAAGTGACTCGGTTTTATATGGAGGAGTTCGACTGGTCACTCCTCCATACCTCAAGACGATACGCTAATTGGTTGAAGTCGAAAAATCAAGACTCCAATCAGCGTATGCCCTGAGTGCCACCAACCCCCGTTCTTGTGCCCTTAGCACGCGTTTCGAGAACGAGGGTGGGGTGAGTCACTCGGAGCGGGAAGGTTTCCCGAATTTTGGCAACGAAGGGGAAACTTCTTCCGGGCCCGTGTACCTGTCGCATGTGGGTACCGGCTGGGCGCTCTTCGGAAGTCCCTCATTTATGACACGCTCTTGGCTATTGAGGAATTATGGTGACTCGAAAATTAAACTATTGTCCCTCTACGGACGTTAAGAGGGTTCGAAAAAAAAGGCAAAAATGCTAAAACTGCTTAATCCTCAAAAATAGCATTACCGGCACGCTCGTGTCATAAATGCCGATGAAAAACTTCCCACAGCTGTTCTGTGATATGTGTGAAATTTTCGTAAAGAACCGTGACGTATGTAAGTTTTTTCGAAGAAAATCATAATATGCCTGAATGTTTTCATACAGAATTGTGAAGTGTATGAAGTTTTTCCCAGAGAATCGTGACGTGCATAAATTTGTTGTCGATGTTAGTCTCATATGTAATTCCTGTAGATTCATATACGAACATTTCCGTTGTTATTATACTGCATGTGGAAGTTTTCAAGAGATTTTCACACCGAGTGCATGAATGGATTATTTGCAAATGCAAGTTTGTATACCAGAGGAAACATTAACCCTAGAACTACTAAGGGGGGGATTCTTCGAACCCACAAATTGAAAAACCTTAAATTAGAATCATTTCCTTTTTATAAAAAATTCTCTTAAAATTATTTATTGTTGTATACACATTTAAGTTTGATATTAAAAAGTTCTCGTTGCTATGTGTAAAAAATTAGTAAGTATAAGAGAAATATAACTGACTACGCGCCGTGATGACGGTGGCGATCACGCGAAGTGGACCCTCACGCTCTCCTTTTCTCCAAAGAATAAAAATTACAGAACGAAGAATGAAACTATGTAACTAATTGGGAACTTTAACTGGAAAGACGCTACGAACTAAAATACCAAAAGATACAAAACCGACAAAAAAGGGAAGATGTTATGAGTGTATACTGGAGGCTAAAAGCAGACGCATAAAATATAATAGTTTATTAAAATCAATGCAAATTTGTTACAATTGCAAAAACCATGTTTGCAGAAAACATTCATTTAATACTATACTTTGCCATTCATGTTTATCAGAAGAATCAAGTTCAAACTAGCTGCACGTTACTATACTATTTTATAATAGTATTTAATTTTATAAATATACATAAATCAATACAAATTGAACGCAAAAACATATGTTGTCTTGTTTATAAACTATAGCATATCCTGACATTACAAAAAATTTTCCAAAAAACAACTTTTTCCAGGATAAATGTATAAAAAGAAGTATGGGTTCGAGGAACCCCCCCTTAGGAGTTCGCGTAACAGATCGAGGCTCAGGAGTTCT